>CM034155.1:491104075-491204075 GCA_019776745.2 Taxus chinensis | reverse complement strand
GAAAATTTGCATTACCACTTCCCCCTTGGGGTATTCTTCAATTTGTGATTTAAACACCTATCCTAAGTTTAATTCACCCCATTATATTTTACCCGTGAGTAATTAAATATTAACTATTCAATTACACCTTTTTACATGTATCCTAACCACTTATCTACCCCATATCTATTCTATCCATATATCCCCCCTATTTATCCTCCTCCCAAACCGAGCAATGGGATATTTCCCATATTTGAGGTGGAGGGATCACTCCCATCTTTCCAGAAATCACTCCTTTTGGCCATTTCGGGAGTCTGTTCCATGATCGGTGCCGACCGGTACTCGGTCGACGCCGATTTTTCGGAATGGCGCTGATTTAATCTTGGTCGGCGCCGATTACAAATAGAAGCCCAGAACTCAGTTCTGGTTAGACACAGATTGTGAGAGAGACAGTCATACGGTGAGATAGACAGTGAATTAGACAAGGAGAATGAGAGATTTTTGAGCATCTAGTCTGAGCATCATCTATCAAGTGAGAGAAAATCCTGTCAAAATCAATCCCTAAGAGGAGCATCGTTACTCTGCCCTTACCACATCGATATCGCGAGTCTGCATTGATTTTCTGGTGACTTTGTTCCTGCATCCAGCACACGTGGAGCCTTTCCAGTATCTCTATGAATTCTGTAGATCCAGCAGACGTTGACAATATTTCCTTCATTTTCTATTTCCCAAACCTTCTTGCAGTGTGTCTCAAATCGACGCCGATCAAAACAAGTCGATGCCGATCTATATCAGTCGACGCCGATCTGAACCAGTCGACGCCGATTTTACATAATTGACGTCGATCACCCTGCAGACAGGTAAAGGAACTCAAGTAATAGTTTTCATAGTTTCCTATTTTCTGTTGCTTTCTGTCTGTTGTTTAGATTCTGTTTATTACTTTGATCAGAAAATCTAGTCCTTTACATACATCTTTTATCATGTATGCTTCTTTACTTAATTAAAAATGTGGACTGACATCCACCGAGGGAGCTTATCGCTTCCCAAACCCGCTTCTCGGGAAGTCCACCTAAATATCTTTTAACATGGTATTTTTCTGTCAAGCATCGTTGTCTCGTAGGTTTCTTGGATCTACTGTGCAGGATCGCTCATGTGCACCCGTCTTATCCACATTGGCTTCCTTATCCATCTACATCTTCAGATCTTATCCATCAGGTATCGATTTTATTTGATTTTTTCAAGGCTTTTGTGTTTAGTTTGGTACATTAACTTGGACAGGTAACAAGCACGAAATTATTGATCTACATTCTGGCATGCCCGGTGGGACCCAACCAAAGTCCCTTATCGATAAGTTCATCTCTTTTCTAGTTTTGAGCTTTGTTCTTTTTCTTCATTGATTTTTATCAGTTCTGCTTAAGCATTTCCTTTCATCATTTCAGTCTTGCTTCTTTCATTTCTGAATTTGCAAAGTTAGGTCCTTTCTTTTTTGCAAATCTCAATTCCAATTTCTATTTATAAAATTAGTAAATATTTCATTTTGATTTCAAGATTGCATGTTTGATCCATCTCTTTATGCAAAATTGTTATTTCTTTGAAATTTTTCTAGTCCCTTAAATAGAAATTTTTCATTTTGCTATTATTTGGATATATCTTTCTGGGTTGGTTTATGTGTTTTCTTAACCTTTTCTTGCGGAGAACTTTTCTTGTTCATGGGATTTTTTGAGGGGAAGAGCTCAACAATGTGCTTTTTGAAGTCCACACACCTTGGAGAGATAAATCTAAAGGTATTTCTCTTTTACGGTGTTTTCCCCTTTTTAGGAACTAAAGAAAAAAGAAAAAAAAAGAGAGACTTTGTTTGTTTGTTTTCTATCACATTCAAACATTTCGATTTTGGTGCTTAAAAAGAATTTAATCACATTTGGGAAAGAATCTGTTTGACCCGTCTTCATCGAAATCAAACACTTCATTTTTAAGTGATTAAAAAGAACTCTTTCTTCATCATTTCTGTTGTGTGTTTTCATCTAGTTTTAATTAGGTTGGAAAATTTATCAAAAATCGGTAGTGACACTATTTGATTTTCATTTTTCACCCTTGCACACAAAGCCAAAATCACTAGGTATAAAGCATTTAAACAAAAATTCCTCCCCTGGCCTCGCCTACTTAGAAGTGACATCCAAGAGGAAGAGCCTACGTGGTACTCGGGCCGCGCTATAAATTCATGGAAATTCTGGTATATATTGGCAAAGCACCCGACTCCCTTATCACAACGGTGTGTGAAGTTTGGGGGTAGGCCCCTATATCAAGCCACGTACTGTTCTTTTAGTGAAGTGCCTTCAGGACTCCTCACCAAACATTCCCCAAACCATCCTTAGTTTGGCTATTTGAGTAGTTCATGTTCTAAAAAGCCTTCCCTAAACATTTTCTTTCTTAAAAGCATAAAAATTTAAAAGAGATAACCACCTACGCTGCTTGAATTGTCTGTGCATTAGTTAGGTCAATCTTCTTTTTTCTATATTTCGGCTTGTTTATGACGGCCATCACTCGATTACAATCTAGAAGAATGGCTCAACTGGCCCCTTCTTCCTCCGAGATCACCAATAGTGTGGATGTTTCAGCACCCCCCAGGTCTTCCTCGGGACCACTGTTACTTGGTTCCCCATCCTGGTCATATAATCCTATCTATCAGGCCAAAACAACCCCATCACATCGAACTTCCCCTAGTCCTTTAGAAATAACATCTGCTTCTGATATGGAGTATGTTCCTCGTGGGGATCCTGAATTTCAGGCACTCCTTGATCGTAATCCAGTAGCCCTTATGGACTACCTAGTACACAAGTCTATTCGAATATCTGATCAGGGACCACCAATCCAGCAAGTTTACGATTACCCTCGTGAACCATCCCAAGCTTTTGTAGAACAGTTAGCATCCTTTTTTTCTCCTTGAACCACGGAGGAGGGTGGCACACCTATGCCTTCTTTTTCTCTTCCACTGACCATGTCAACTAGTTCTCAAATAGTCTTGCCCATTCCCAATGTCGCAGTTACCTCGAATATTCCACAACCTACTTCTAAGAAGTCCTCTTCTCTGGATATAATGGGTGCGTCTGCGCACCCACAAATTGCTGTTAATTCGTCTATGCCGTCCATTGCATCCCAGG
This sequence comes from Taxus chinensis, assembly GCA_019776745.2. NCBI lineage: Eukaryota > Viridiplantae > Streptophyta > Pinopsida > Cupressales > Taxaceae > Taxus > Taxus chinensis. Next base: position 491,200,938 of record CM034155.1, on the reverse strand, counting down.
GTCAGTACTTATTTATGAGTCAACCTCCTTCAACGAGTCAGTTGGTTCCTGTTTCTTGTCCTCCAGTTGGTTTTTCTTCCAATGTTCCAGCAACAGTGACCTTCACCCATCCTCTAGTGTCAGCACCCTTAATAACTAATCCAGTAGTAAAAAGCCTCTTTCAGACCTTATTCCCCACCATGTCCAATCAAATCAACAGGCTCCGTCTATCATCCAACCTTCTTTTTCTCAACCACTTGTCATCTCACAGCCTGTCTATACACAAGCTCCTTCACAACAAATACCGCACCAGGCATCACCCAGAACACCTGGTTACTCCTCTTATCATCCTATCAATCAACAGATGAATCCCCCGTTGAAACCTCAACAACATCCACCATTTGCTTCTTATGTAGGACATGCCAGCATGCCTCCTCCTCAATCTGATGTGGTCCAAATTCTTTTCAAGAAAATTGTAGACTTAGAAACCTCCACCAAAGGGGCTCGTCCTTTATACTCTTTTGAAGAAGTGTGTAATGAACCCATTCACCCATCAGTGGCTTTTAAGCCTTATCCTCCCCAATGGGAACTTCCTAAATTTTCAAAATTTCATAGTCGAGAAGACCCTCAACAGCATCTACGAGCATTCAAACATGCTTGTTACCTTATAGTCTAGGATCAGGAGCTTATGCTCCATACTTTTCCTATGTCTCTAGCAGGTCTTACTTTAGACTGGTATAATAACATTCCTCAACAGTCCTTGTTTTCTTTCTCTCAATTGGCCTAGATGTTTGTTGAAAACTTTTCAATAAATATCACACATAAGATCTCGATTACAGATCTTTATAACATTCGTTAATTCGATGATGAGTCTATTGTAGACTTTGTCGCTCGTTGGAGAGGGATAATAAACCAATTGTCTTTCTCCCTTCCTCAATCCCAATAGATCGAGTTGTTTACTCGATCTTGTGCTAATCATATTTCTTCCACTTTAAGGATCCAGACCTTTCACACATTTAAAGAAGCCTTTACGATGGCACGCAAACTTGAGTCTCGCGCCATTGAACAAGGGAAGTTAAAACTTCGCTCTAAATCTAAACCATATTTTTCTCGGTTTACAAAATCAAACCCTTCCACTTCTAAAGACAAGAATCAGGGATCCACCAACGCTATCGTATTAAAAACATCACGAGTCGATAACACTTCTAATCAAACACCATGGAGAGACTCCTCATCTTCTCGAAAAGGATCCTCATCATCTCAATATTTCACTTCGTTGGGGGAATCATATGCTTTTATCCTGGAAAAAATGTTAGAAGTTCACATGATCGAAATTCCCCCCATTAGGAATATTGATGAAAGCCAAGAACGTCCATTCTGGTATAGGGAAAATGAATTCTGTCATTATCATAGAACTAAAGGTCATGACATTAAACAATGTCAGACCTTCAAAAATCTTGTCCAGAAATTCATTGATAAAGGCGAGATCATTCTGGATAACCCAAATGCTCCCCCAAATCAAGCGCTTGATGTTTTTTAAACAACCTTTTCCCAATCATTCCCTGAACCATGATGCTTCAGAGTCTCAAAAAACAAGACACTCATATTATCAACTTCATCTCTACTAAAGAATCTTCTTCTAAACCTAAGCCATCTGCGAACACATCGACCGAATCAGAACCTCCTTCCACTTCACTAATCATTAGGATTCCACCATCTTCAGATAGCCCATCTTTGAATATTCCAATATTGTTAGATACAGATTCACCTCTCTCTGCTTCTTTGTCTGATCTTCCATCCATACCCAAGATAGTATCATCCTCATCTATCTCATCGTAAGATATTCTTTCAATTCTCGAGGCAATTACATCCCTTCGAGTTTCCACCGCGAGTACATATACTTCTATTTCTCCCATTTTTTTTTATGACTATGCCATTGGTAAACATACCTATAGTTGTACCAACTTCGACGGAAGTGTCTTCAATTTTGACTCTTCCCATTTTCCTTTCCTACATTAGTCTCACCCATAATTACTGTACCAGAAGTAGCTCCCTTACAAGGCACTGCTTCTTCATCACTCACTTCTTCCATCAACGAATGCTACTTTTCCTATTAAGGGAAAATCTAAAGAAGTAGCACTGACCACCCATACACTCAATGGTGCCTAAACTTAGACTGAGACAACTGAAGATATAATGTTGTGTCATCAGTACCTCCCAATTTGCTTCCCCAAAAAAGGTTACAATCACCTTATACGGTTGAAATTTGTCACCATCCCTGAAAAAGGAAAACCCATATTTCGAACCATCGAAGACTCTTGGTGCTTTCCCTCAAAAATCCCTCTCTACACCTCATAAAATATTGGATTTGTCCGCTGAGAAGACGTCTTCTTTTGTAAAAATTATCAAAACCATCATCTTCTTCTACAACACATTCTTCACCAGCACCTCGAAAAGTGGACTTACCTACTAGAAATATGTCACCTCTTTTATCAGAATCATCATCTTCGTTACCGAAAACCAGGGTAACCTCTGTTCCTCCAACCAAACCTACTTTGGAAGCTCCTCCCTCATTTAAATCAACATTATCTAAATCATCATTAGTTTCGACCAAGCAGCCTCCCTTATCTCTGAAGACGACAACACTTGTCACATCTCCATCATCTTCAAAATCTATTTTAGGGGGCTTCTCCTCCATCGAAATTAATCATGTCTCACTTACTTCCATCTCAAGTGCCAAAATCTTCTCCTCTAGATCTCTAAAAAAATAAGATGATCCCTAAAGAGACTGTCAAACCTAACATGCAGGTTATTTTACCTCGACAATCTATTAAAGTAAAAGAGGCGCCTTCATCATCTCTGTCCTCATATTTTTCTACCGGATTATATACTGAAATCCTCAGCCAAATTATCCAATCTTCATCCATATCTCTTCCTCCTGATTAAACCCTATAACCCTAAAGGAGTAAAACCTTCCTCGTTTAACTCTGATTTGATTTGCACTTACCACCGTACTCCGGGTCATGATACCGAGGGATGTAAAGCTCTTCAATCTGTCATCAACGGTCTTTTGGAAGAAAGTGATATTTTGCTGGAAGAGGAGGAACAAGTATCTCTTATCATCTTAGCTCCATTTGAACCCCAATGATCTACTCAGACCTATACTTCTAGTGAATTCTACTCCAGATGGTCTTCCACCTTCTCAAATTGACACAATTCATATCGCCACTAGAACCCAATAGTATGATAATCCATCATCATCTACAACATCTTGACCATGTGTTGTCATTTCTGTAGCCCCTGAAGGAGTTCTTCCTTCCTCATTAGCCCCGAGACCTCGGGGTCTCTATTCGTGCTGCACCTCGGGCTCAAATTCCCATGTCAGTTGAGGAGAGTGTTATGAAACAACTCACCCAGGCTCCGATCAAAATGTCTCTTTTTGACCTCATTCAATCCTCTCTGCAACATCGCCAGGCTCTGATTGATAATGTGCGTCGCATCATAGTGAATTCAGATGAGCCCTAGCCCTTCGAGATGGTTGTTGGATTGAATAAACCATCAACCACCATTTCTTTTTGAAGATTCAGAAATTCCTTCCCTTTCTTCCAAGGATTTGGAGGTTCCCCTCTTTATCACAGTCCAAATCAACAGACACTACATTAAAATGCACTATAATCGATAGTGGTGCTGCACTCAATGTCATCTCCTTGCACACATTCGAGTAACTTAAGTTACCGCAGAACGTAGTGTCACCCCCATCTTTCGCTCTTTCGATCATTTAACGATCAACTAACAGTTACTTTAGGAACTGTGGTCCTGCCCATTCAAGTAGGTAAGAAGCTACTTCACGAACTCTTTTACATTGTTGAAGGGAAATTCCACTACAATATGATCCTCGGATGCTCCTGGATTCATGTAATGCATTGCGTCCCATCAACCCTCCATTGATTCTTAAAATATCAATACGAGGGCAAAATATATACTCATCCAGGAGATCCTTTTCCTTCCGCACAATGCGACATGACCAACAGGGTCTTCCCCTCTAAAGGAGAATGCTTGTTCTCCTGACAAGGCCTCATCCTCTTCCATACCTGAAACTAAATTACCAGAATTACAAAATCTAGAAGAGACATTGCAGTGTTTCTCACTAGGAGAGTTTCCTCTCCTTTCTTTTGACGCTCATGTCAAACCTAACGAGTATGGTAGACTAGAAAAACAACCTAAATATTAGCCAGGTCTCAGTAGTGTCATCACCATTGGTCTGCCCAATCAATAGAATGAATTTCATTTACGGTGGTTTTGATATAACTCACTATCACTCGGATTCTCCTCCTAAGGCCAATCCCTATTCAACAGGATTCGATTGTCTACAGAATCCCATGTTTGCAAAAACTTATTTATATTGGTGCGCGTGGAATGGCTTTGGCTTGGGAAAATATGAACAAGGTGTGCATGACCTCATGTCCATTCCAACTATCAAGGCCACATCAAAAATATTGGTTGAGGATTTAAACCTCTTTCAAAAGCCACCATCACTATTCTCGATGGCCTCTTTCTATTGAGGAACCATCTTCTCCCGCTAGGTCAGAAGCATCACTTGATGTGGATGACACCATTTCCATCCCGTATAACTTTTTTTTTTAGTCAATACCATTTCCTTAGGGCCAATAACCTATAAGACTAATGACAAGTCCGCTTCCATACCGTTAATTTTCCCTGAAATAGTTGGAGACGACTCTCCTACTATCAACACTATCCACTGTGCGGATGATGATTCTGTCCTCACCTATATGGGGGTAGAGGATTCCTATCTTCCTAAAACCATTCCTTCTGACACATCTACGCTTCTCAACGAAGCCACTATCGACCTTAATATAGGGACTTCTAAAGACCCTCGCATCATTAAGGTCAGTAAATCCCTTAATCCACAGGAGGTTAGGAGACTTTACCACTTTTCTTTCTAACCATCATCAAAGCCTTTGCTTGGTCATATGAGGATATGCCAGGACTCAATCCCGATATCATGATCCACAATATTGTTACTCTTCCCGAAATCAAACCGATTAATTTTTTTTTGCGTAAAATGCACCCTAGAGTAGCCCTTCTTGTTAAAGAAGAGTTGCAGTGCTTGCTCTCGGCTAACTTCATCCAACCCATTGATTATCCACAATGGGTTTCCAATGTAGAGTACCAGTAACTAAAGCTACTGGGAAAATTTGAATTTGTACCGACTTCCAGGATCTTAATCTTGCCTGTCCAAAAGATGATTTTCCTCTACCTAATATCGACCAACTCATGGATTTAACTGCGGGTCAGGAGATGCTTTCTCTTATGGATGGTTTCTCTGGGTATAATAAAATTCTCATCACACTAGAGGACCAACATAAGACTTCCTTCATAACGCCTTGGGGGGACTTTTTGTTATCGTGTCATGCCTTTCGGTCTTAAGAACGCAGGAGCAACCTATCAGCGAGTAATGACCTAAATCTTCCACGATCTCTTACACAAAACTGTGGAAGATTACGTCGACGATCTCCTCAGTAAATCCAAATGCCATCAAGATCATCTTTTCATTCTTGCACCTCTCTTTGAGAGGCTTATTCACTTTTGTCTTCATCTAAATCCATCTAAGTGCGTGTTTTGCGTTCTTACTGGTAAACTCTTAGGCTTTATCATTTCCATTAGGGGTATTGAAGTAGACCCCGCAAAAATAAAAGCTATCCTTGAGATTCCTCCCCCTTCTAACTTAAAGCAACTCTGCAGTCTTCAAGGACGTCTTTAATCAGTGCGTCATTTTATCTCGCAACTGTCGGACTGTTGTCAACCTTTTCATCACCTCCTTCACAAGAATGTTCATTTTGAATGGGATGAGCATTGCCAAAAGGCCTTTGATGATCTCAAAGTTTATCTTCTTTCTCCACCCATGCTTACACCTCCACGCGAAGGGGAACCATTCTATCTTTATATCTCTGTGACTGACCATGCTCTGGGAGCCATGATCTCGCATCAGGATGCTTTTGGTTAAAGAACAAGCCATCTATTACATCAGTCGCCTATCCTATTGAGTACGAAACACGTTATTCCAAAGCCTGAAAAGTTGTGTTGTGCTCTCTTCTTCGTAACTTCTAAGGCTTCGTGCACTACCTCTCACTCATAAAAATTTACTTCGTCACAAGTGTCAATCCACTCAAGACAATTGCATACGAAGGCCTTCTATCACAATGATCGTATCACTCGTTGGCTCTGCTTTATGACAGAATTTGATCTGAATTTATTCTTGCAAAGTCTATTCAGGGGCAGTTCCATCACAGAAATTATTTTGATGCTCCTCTTCTGTACACTCAAGTCCCCTCTTGCCTCAATTCCCCATGAATATATCTAACAAATTTGGATTGTTGGTCTGTCCCATTTAAAGTAAAACTCTTCTTCGATGATCAAATGGCACAAGGGGGAGGTGCGGTTTCATGATGATTCCTCCTTGGGGGCGCCTATCCCAGTCACACATAAATTAACTTTGAGTGCACCATACTAGGCTGAATATGAAGCTCTTGTTTTGTGTCTTCACAATGCCATAATCTCGGTGCGTGCCATATCGACTCTTTGGTGAACTCGAACTTCATCGTTAATCAGTCACGGTGTCTATCAATCAAGATGACATCCTTAAAAATATTGTGATATCGTTCTCTTTCAACTCCAATCTTTTGATAAATTTACTATCCAAGCTATTCCTCACACTGTGAATTGATTCGCAGATACAATGGCTTCGTTAGCCTCACTTATCCCACCTTTTACCGAGGACTCGCAACTTTATATGGTTGTGCAACGATTAGATCAACCATCTCACTTAGGCAACTAACTTCAATCATTCCGTCACAACCAATATCCAAGATGATTGGTATCAATATATCGTTGATTATCTATCTCATTTAGTGCTTCCTCCAGACCTGAATTCCCATGGGAAATATCTTTTATCCTACCACTAATCGATATCCTATTCTATGTGGGATCCTCTACAAACGCGGCTTTGATGGTATTTTGTTTCGGTGCCTCAAAACCCACTGAATCATCTAAAGCTATCCAGGAGTCCATGACGGTATGGTTGTTGGAAATTTTAGTAGGTTTGGCCCATAGCTAAATTCATCTTACTCTTAGCGATTATTGGGCCTTCTTTCTTAATCGAGATTGTTGCGAATAAAAGGAAGTCGAAGATGGAGTGCTAACGGAAAAAAAGCGGAAAAATGCAACTAATAAAAAAACTCAAAGATAAAAAAAGAGAGTAGTGGAAAAAGGGTATCGGACGGAAGGAATACCCGCATCAGGGGCATTCCACTCTGGATGACTTCTGCTTCTCAAATTGTACACAATTCATATCGCCACTAGAACCCAACATAATAATCCATCATCCTCTACAACTCTCGCCCACGGTTTGTCATTTCTTCTGCAGCCCCCGAGGAGTTTCGTCCTTCCTCATAGCCCCGAGACCTCGGGTCTCTATTCGGGGCTGCACCTCGAGCTCAAATTCCCTTGTCAGTTGAGAGAGTGTAGAACAACTCACCCATGATCCGGTCAAATGTCCTTTTGACCTCATTCAATCCTCTCCGCAACAATCACACAGACTCTGATTGATAATCTGTGTCACATCGTCGTGAAATTCAGAGGAGCCCCAACCCTTCTGGTGAGATTGTTTTTGGGATTGAATAGACCATCAACCACCATTTCTTTTTGAGATTCAGAAATTCTTCCCTTTCTTCCGGGATTTGAGGCTCCCCCCCTCTTTATCACAGTCCAGATCAAGAACTAATTAAAATGCACTATTAATTGGGATAGTGGTTTGCTGCACTCACGTCATATCCACGCCACATTCAAGCAACTTAATTTACCGAGAACGTAGTGTCACCCCCCCTTTTTTCGCTCTTCGCTCATTTAATGATCAGTAGCAGTTAATTTAGTAATTGTTGTCCTGCCCATTCGAGTATGTAACAAGCTACTATCATGAACTCTTTACATTGTTGAAGGAAATTCCACTACAATAGATCCTTTGAGCTCCTGGATTCGTGTATGCATTATGGCCCATCCCCCTCCATCGTGCTTAAAATATCAAATGAGGCAAAATCTATACCATCCAGGAGATCCTTTTCTTCCGCACAATGCGACATGACCCCAGGGTCTACCCCTCTAAAGGAGAATGCTTTTGCTCCTGACAGATGCCTATCCTCTCCATACTGCAACTAAACTACCTGATTACCAAATCTAGAAGAGACATTGCAGCGTTTCTCACTAGGAGAGCTTCCCTCTCCTTTCTTTTGACGCCCATCTCAAACCTAACGAGTATGGTAAGACCAGACAAAAACCTGAATATCAGCCAGGTCCGTTACGTCATCACCATTGGTCTCCCAATCAACAATGAATTTCATTTTACGGTGTCTTGAATACCCTCACTATCGCCGCAGATTTCTCCTCCTAGGCAGCCATATTCAACAGGATTCGATTGTCTATAGATCCCACGTTTGCAAAACTTATTATATCAATGCGCGTGGAAGGCTTTGGCTTGGAAAAATATGACAAGTTGCATTACCTGTGTCAGTCCATCCAACTGCTCAAGCCACATGCAAAAATTTGGTTTAGGATTAAACCTCTTTCAAAAGCCACCATCACTGAGTCTCGGATGAGCCTCTTCCTATTGAGGAACCATCTTCTCCCCGCTAGGTCAAGCATCACTTGAAATTGTGATATGTCCATTTCATCCATCTAACTTTTTTTTTTATCAATACCATTTCCTTAGGGCCACGAACCTATAAGAATAATGGACAAGTCCACTTCCATTACCATTAATTTTTCCCCGAATAGTTTTGGGACAACCTCCTACTATCAACTATCCACTGTTTGGATGATGATTCTATCCTCACCTATCTGTGGGCAGAGATCCATCTTCCTAAAACCCTTCCTTCTACTCTACGCTTCTCATTAGCACTGTCGACCTTATATAGGGACTTCTAAAGACCCCTCGGCATCATTACGGTCAGTCCATCCTTACTCCACAGGAGTTGGAGACTTTACCACTTTTCGTTCCAACCATCTCAGCCTTTGCTTTTGTCATATAGATATGCCCGGACTCGATCCCGATATCGTGTCCACAATATCGTTACTCTTCCTGACATCAAACCGGGTTAACAAAAATTGCGTAAAATGCCCCCTAGAGTATCCCTTCTTGTTAAAGAAGAGTTGCAGTGCTTGCTCTCGGCTAACTCATCCAACCCATCGATTATTCCAATGGTTTTTCCCATGTTGTAGTACCAGTAATCTAAAGCTACTGGGAAAGATTTGAATTTGTACCGACTTCCAGGATCTTAATCTTGCCTGTCGCAAAAGATTTTTCTCTACCTACAGTATCGACCAACCATGGATTTAACTTCGGTCAGAGATGCTTTCTCTTATGGATGGTTTCTCTGGTATAATAAATTCTCATCGCACCAGAGGACCAACATCAGACTCCTTCATAACCCTTGGGGACTTTTTTTTTATCGTGTCATGCCTTTCGGTCTTGAAGAACCAGGAGCACCCTATCAAGCGAGTGATGACCTAAATCTTCACGCTCTCTTTACCCAAAACAGTGGAATTACGTTCGACGATCTCCTCCGTAATCCAAATGCCATCAAGATCATCTTTTCATTCTGCACCTCTCTTTGAGAGGCCTTATTCACTTTGTGTCTTCTCTAAATCCATCTAAAGTTGCGTGTTTTGCTTCTTACTGGTAAACTCTTAGGCTTATACATTTCCAAATTAGGGGTATTGAAGTAGACCCCGCAAAAATAAAAGCTATCCTTGAGATTCCTCCCTTCTAACTTAAAGCAACTCTGCAGTCGTCACGGACGTCTTAATCAGTGCGTCATTTTAATCTCGCAACTGTCGACTGTTGTCAACCTTTTCTCACCTCCTTCACAGAAAAAGAATTTTCATTTGGAATGGGATGAGCATGCCAAAAGGCCTTTGATGATCTCAAAGTTGATCTTCTTTCTCCACCCATGCTTTCACCTCCACGCGAAGGAACCATTCTATTTATATCTCTGTGACTGACCATGCTCTGGGAGCATGATCTCGCATCAGGATGCTTGTGGTAAAGAACAGCCTCTATTCATCATTCGCACTCTCCATGAAGTATAAAAACACGTTCTTCCAAAGCTGAAAAGTTGTGTTGTGCTCTCTTCTTCGTAACTTCTAAGCTTCGTCCTACCTCCTCATATAAAATACATTTGTCACTGCTTCATCATCCCAATGTTATCCTAATCGGATTACTCGGGGCATGAGTCCGTCTCTTTATACATTTTTCCACCTCTAATCTGATTATCCAGGTTCTAAACTCAGCTTCTTCAAAAAAAAAAAGAAAAAGAAAGAAAAGAAGGAAGAAGATATGCTATCCAAAATTCCTAAAAGATAGGATGATCCCTTGAAGCCCAATATCATGCATTATCAACTGAATAAAAAGATATATACCATGCCCTCGAGGATGGTATCATTAAATTCAAAAATACAAGACCGCTCCCTTTACGGATGGCTGTTTATCAAAGGACCACCCGCATTCCAAAGGCTTCTCGCAGTGATCAGCCTTTCGAGTGTGTTAATTTTTTAGGCTCACTAAAAGACTTCCCGTATCGATAGTCTTTCCAATGCTAGCAACTTCAGCCTTGATCGGTTTGATTTTTTTCAAAAAAAAAACATCATGAAGCTTGAGATATAAGACCTTTTGAGATCATATGGACCCTATTTTCCCATCCAATAATGAGCGTGTATTTCTGTACTTTGTACATGCGACAAGATACCTACTTTACCATTCCTTCCCGTTTCCATTAGATCTGGTTTGCGTTAGTAGTGTAGGTTAATTTAACCTCATATATGGCCTTGTATGCAGTGATCTTTGGTTTCCTTAAAGTTCTATTTATGTCGTTAGGAGCCTAAATCACCATTTTTTCTGATCTGGGGGTTGTATTTCACTTGGTTTGAATCAAGGTGTTTCATTACGTCCTGGCTCCTGCAGGAAGTATTTCCATTATTTCAGCTGGTTCAATTGAAAGTAACATTGTTACTTAATCAAATCTATCCTTTATTAATTTCATCTGATCTACTTTTGTCCGAAAACCATTATCATATCATCGATTGTGAACACACATGGTGGGGCTATTATCATGTTTCATCAAAATAAGGTAACATCTCGAAAATATAAAATCTACATAAACTATCAACTCCCATACATATCGCAACCACTTGTAATCCAATAACATCTACACTCTATCTATATCATTTCTTCAAATAAATCCCTCACATATCAATCACAGCCAAAGCAACATCTATTTTATCCTCTACATCTAGTCTATGCAAATCACACTCTCATCATCATCTCGTCTATGTCTAATCCATATAATTACGTACATCTAATCCATGTGATATCAAAATTAAAAGATGGAGAACAATCATATGAAAAAGAAAATTATGAATTCTATATACATCAAAGGAGTATATGTACAAAAGGGTGGACTTTCAATCAAGCCAACTTATATCATACATAAAAAATTCTTCCAGCGAGGCATACATCAATACATCGATACAATAAATATATCTCATCTTAAATCGTAAAAGTACGAAGGTGGAAAGACCACTACTCCTCCACCCTCCTCTGGACCCAGGTGTATTGCTGGCGCTCATTGACGAACTCGAAGCGACTGCTCTAGGGGCTTGCCTCCACTCGCAGCTCCGGTGCTACATCGCCTCGAGACCAATAGCTGTGGTTGTTGCAGATTCCTCCTAACACAGTACCGAGTTTCGCACTCAAGGGCATGCGTGCTTAGGAGAGTGTTCCTCATAGTATGTCAACCTCAGCGGGACGGACTCAATATGTATCGGCTTCACATACCAGGTGATTGACGGGTACTATTTGCTGTTGGTACTGCCTGGTGGCGGATCCTATGGTACGACCCCTGTGTACCGGACTCTGATGTGGTACCTTGTATCCACATGTATTGGCCTGAGGGCCTTCCGATGTCGATGATAGCAACCCTTACTGGACGTTGTTTCGCTCCTAGCAGTTGTATCCCTCTCCAATATCGGGATCCCTCTTACTTATCAGAGATCTATCTCCGCTAGGGCAACATGATGGTCCTCGGCAGTGATAATGCTCTCCTCCAGCGCTCCAGCGAGTGGCATTAGATCCTACTACAACAACATCTTTGGACGCTGGAAGTGCGTGGACGATTATCGAATACAATGCGGTTGTAGCCATCATCCACTCGGCATCACATGCACTATTATAGAAGGTGGGGCCTCCCTAATGGATCGGGGGGGATAAAAATCAGTAAATCTCTCTTGCGTCTCGTGATATGGGACTCATAACGTAATCAGCACGGTCGCCACTCAGCGAACTGTCTCCAAACCATATAAAACGGGATGCCCTCCCACATTCAATGGGCTGTGGCCATACACCACCCTGCTCATCTCAAACCTACCAGGATGAGAATCTGACCAGCATGTAGAACTAACCCAATTACGGTCTTCAGCGACCTGTCTGGTGTCAGCGTACCTGAATGTGAATTGAAACGCCGGCATATCAAATCTCGCGGATATCCCTGTATCTCCTGGGGGCCATATCGGTCGCATCGTCGAAATCCGTAATAAATATCCGCCATGTACTGGCATCCACGGAAAGCCCAGCTGGCTGATCAGTTAGGCTTCATTATGCCCAGAAATTGGACAAAACTGACATCAATGCTGTCCTCCAGCCAGTGGTATACATCCCCATAGCTCCAGCGATATATCTATGTATCAGGCATCAGCAAAGGCCCACCTATGAACTGCAGGATGTCACAAAAAAAGTCTAGCATCAAGGGGATCTCCCACTCCTGAATTTGGTAAGCAAAGTAGGAGATCGCCATCTGACAATATTATACGGCTGCTACCTTGGCATCATCTGTAGGTAGTGAGGCTATATCACGCTCGGAACACTTCATCCGAATCATCGGCCAGTCCCCTATAAATAACCATCTAGGGCACTCTGCTACTACTTGTGGAGTGATCTCAATGGTCCCTTGTAACGGTAGCCTCAGGACGTATGGATTATATCCTCATGGGTGATAGTAATCTAACGTCTAACCAAAACATGCACATCCGGCATTCCATCATGAACTAGTCGCGCGCATCAGCTCTCAATTCGCGGGCACCAGTTGACGCCGATTTTTTGGAACGGAAACGATTTAATCTCGGTCGGTGCCGATTACAAATAGAAGCCCAGAACTCAGTTCTGGTTAGACACAGATTGTGAGAGAGACAGTCAGATGGTGAGATAGATAGTGAATTAGACAAGGAGAATGAGATATTTTTGAGCATCTAGTCTGAGCATCATCTATCAAGTGAGAGAAAATCCTGTCCAAATCAATCCCTGAGAGGAACACCGTTACTCTGCCCTTACCACATCGATATCACGAGTCTCCATTGATTTTCTGGTGACTCTGTTCCTGCATCTAGCACAGGTGGAGCCTTTCCAGTATCTCTACAAATTCTGCAGATCCAGTAGATGTTGACGATCTTGCCTTCGTTTTCCGTTTCCCAAACCTTCTTGTAGCGTGTCTTGGATCGACGCCGATCAAAACAAGTTGATGCCGATCTATATTAGTTGACGCCGATCTGAACCAGTCGACGCCAATTTTACATAATCGACACCGATCACCCTGCAGACAGGTAAAGGAACTCAGGTAACACAAATCCATCATTGTTTTCACAGTTTCCTATTTTTTGTTGCTTTCTGTCCGCTGTTTAGATTTTGTTTATTACTTTGATCAGAAAATCTAGTCCTTTATGTACATCTTTTATCATGTATGCTTCTTTACTTAATTGAAAACGTGGACTGACATCCGCCGAGGGAGCTTATCGCTTCCCGGACCCGCTTCTCAGGCAGTCCACCTAAATATCTTTTAACGTGGTCTTTTTCTGTCAAGCATCGGTGTCTCGCAGGTTTCTTGGATCTACTATGCAGGATCGCTCGTGTGCGCCCGTCTTATCCACATCAGCTTCCTTATCCATCTACATCTTCGGATCTTATCCATCAGGTATCGATTTTATTTGAGTTTTTCAAGGCTTTTGTGTTTAGTTTGGTACATTAACTTGGACAGGTAACAAGCACGAAATTCTTGATCTACAGAGAGTGTAAATAAATTAATGGAACTTGGTAAGCATTTCCTTTTAAACCATAAATGTTTTGGGGAAATAAATCAATACTATTTAATTATTAATTTAATTCCAACTTCATTAGGATTGTATAAAAGCCTTAATCAAGATATTTATTAAATTGTGGTTAATGTTTAACCTTGCAACCTCTTTTTAAACAAAAGAAAAATTTCCACAATTTTTTCCCTATTTAATTTATAGGATTTATTATGGTTTTGAGTTTAGAGATTGTGGGCATTACACTTAGTATCATAGTTTTGGGTTCAACGTTTGGACTCTTGTGTATACTTGGAAATATGATTAGTTAACCTAACTCAAACTATGTTAGGATTGTGGAGTTGATTTCACCTTGCTTGGTTTAACGTCAGTACAGCATTGGTTAGAGGGTAATCGGAACTGGCCAACATCAGGGTAATAACACGAGGTCTAGGGTAATAGTAATGGTTACTATGCTGAAAGTCTATTTAACTCACGGGAATTAGATTTACTTTGTTACTAAATTTTATTCTAAAGAATTGTAAATGCATAGCTAAGGTGTCCCCTAAGTTTTTATAAATATTATATAAGCTAGAAAAATAGGGTTAGAATAAAAGGGATAGAGGAAGAATGTTAATTCTCCTTTGGTTGATAGATGACGAAGAGAAAAATAAGAAAAAGTTTGCATTTTGAAGAAAAGCTTTCAATGAGAGAGGTTGGAAAAAGGAATAACAGGTAATCTGAATGGGTGAGAAGGTGGTTCTATATTTCCTTTTGTATTATTTTTCTAAATGTAATGACTTTCATAGTATGCAAGCAATAGTTTCATCTTGTAGATCCACAGGTTTGTTGTGATATCTTATTACTTGGAAATATGATTAGTTAACCTAACTCAAACTATGTTAGGATTGTGGAGTTGAATTGCTTCATAGTTAGCATGATTTACACCTTGCTGGTTTACTCAGTAACCAGAATTGGTTAGAGGGTAATCGGAACTGGCCAACATCAGGGTAATCAACACCGGTTAGGGTAACTAGTAATGGTTACCTATGCATGAAAGTCTATACTTAACTCACGGGAATTAGATTTAACTTTGTTATAAATTTTATCTAAAGATTGTAAATGCATAGCTAAGGTGTCCTAAGTTTTTATAATATTATATAAGCTAGAAAAATAGGGTTAGAATAAAAGGATAGAGGAAGAATGTTAATTCTCCTTGGTTGAAGATGAAGAAGAAGAAAAATAAGAAAAAGTTTGCATGAAGACAAAGCTTCAATGGAGAGAGGTTGGAAAAAAGGAAATAACAGGTACATCTGAATGGTGAGAAGGTGGTTCTATATTTCCTTTGTATTATCTTTTCTAAATGTAATGACTTCCATAGTATGCAAAGCACATAGTCTTTCATCTTGTAGATCCACAGGTTGTTGTGATATCTTATATTATAGATCGATGAGATCATATTATATTTTTGATCCATAGGAATCTAGTATTGTAGCTTGTTGAAGAGCTTATGGATACATATAATACCCAAATATTGTAGAGGAGGTTGTCTTATTGTTTGCAGCTGTAGATGCAGTGAGATGGAGGAGAGACTTACTTCTTGGTGCACATATATGGTTACACATTGGTAGAGCCATGTGAGAGGTCTTATTTACAGATTCACAGGAGAGATTGGTTGCACAATGGGAGATGTAATAGTTCTTGGTATGTGAGATCTGGTCGTGTTTGGAGGCATGATTGTAGTGCACTCATGGAGATCCATTCAGAGATCCGGAGGAGAGGAGATACTCTTGGAGAGATGCATTGTACTCTTATATTAAAGAGTTGGTTTGTACTCTTGTTATATTACATATATGAGATCTCTATCTTTGGTGGACGTAGCCCACATTGGGTGAACCATGGTACATTTTATATTATGTGTGTGTACTTTATTTTGATTTGGATAATTCTAATTTATACTTCCACTATTATAGATGGGTAAGTGCAGGAAGTTGATGGACAAATATAGGGTCATCCGTGGACGTCATATTGAAAAAAAGGCAAAATCTCAACTTGTAGGGATTATTAGCTATACACACACTCTAAATTATAAAAAACTATATAAATATGAATCGTAGCATTCGGAATCTAGTTTCTAAAATACTATTTAAAAAAATAGACAAGTTTAGCTATATTAAACCCTTAAAATTATATGAATTATTTTTTTTTTTTAAAACACTTATAAGATTATAGTCCGTTTGCCCGCATTTTGGATGACCAAATCTTGTTATTTTTGTTTCCTTTGGTGAAACGTTAGATGTAGTTGTCTATCTTGGGATGGATTTTATTTTGTATTTTTTTTAGCAATTTTTTTTAATGATTTTTTCCGTGAAAGTGGTCTGAAAATATTTAGAAAATGGAGCGCTTTCCGTTTGCATGCCATAACTATATCAAAAAATATCGAAATAAAATATATATATATTTAACGTGTATAGAATTTTTCCACGCTTGGGATGGTATAAGTTTTATCATATTTTGATAAGCGAAAAAAAAATTACAGTCTTAAACGTAGACATGAACATTCACGGGAAAAAATGTCTTAAAGAGCTATTGTTAGTAAAAAATTATAAAATGATATTTATCTTATTCTATTCACTTTAAAAATAATATTTCTACAAAGCTAAGAGTCTCCCCTATGCGATGGCACCATTTTTGTGAAATGTTTTTAGTTTTTTAGCATGGTTCAAGTCTTTGGAAGAGCAGATTTGAGGTTTTTTGACCTTTTACACTTCATAATGACCTTCCATAGCTTTGGTTGGGGAAAAACAAAGATTTTCTGAGGCTTAGGTTCGGTAGGTAGATCCACGGTCGCAGTTAATAAATCGCGATCATGGTTTTTTAACATAAACCACGAGCGTGCTTTATAAACCGTGATCGCGGTTTATAAAGCATGCTCGCGGTTCATAAATCATATTTACACACATCCCAATGTCTGAATTTCCATGTGATTTTTACTCTCTGACCTTACCGTATGAATTACTATGAAATTCTGTCTTTTTCTGCACGTTTTTCTTATCACCGGAAGCAAAACATCATGGGAGATAAAAACGAAGTCAAAAAAGGAAGTCATTAAATAAAAAAACACCAAACGAATTAGAGGCCAAAAAATTCAAAATGCTGAGCGAATGCGGAAAATTCGTGAATCTAGAAGAGGTTCATCTTCAATCCCAACTATTTTAAGCAATGAAGAACTAGGTAATGTTTCTACTGTCAATGTTGAAGTTGAATTAAATACTTGTGATGAAGAAGTTTTTACTGTCAATGTTGAAGAAGAATTAAATACTCATGATGTAGCAAATGTTGAAATTAAAGGAGACAATGAAAATGTGAATAAGGAAATTCATGTTGAAACTGTAGACAAACAAAATTTGACAAAAACACCTCCTAGGATTTTACGTAAGAAACCTAATTTTTTTATTGAAATTGATGAAAACATTTTGAAACCAATCTCTGACAAACTTTCTGAACGAAAAATCAGAAGAATAGCCATTGAAATTTGGGATAATCATTTTGAAATTTTAAATGATTCTCAAAGATGTCAGTTGTTGGTTATTTTGATGAAATTGATTAAAATGAGACCTACATTAAACACCTTAGGATTGACAAAATCTAATATACGTGGTCAAACCTCTACAATTGTTGAAAACCTTCATGATGCATATCACACTGTTGGTGTCAAGAGACACACTAGGGATAGTAATATTGTGCGTCATGTACTTGCTACTAGTGTTGTAAGTGAATCAATAAAAAAACAATGTTTGATTACGCAAACAAGTCGAATGTTGCAAGTTAATCGAAAAATTCTAATAAAAGCAATTGAAAGACATAATATCCTTCAATCACTCAATAATGCTGATTTTTGGGCATTTTCTGCTAGAGCACCGCGTAAGGACAAAAATAATTCTGATGCTATAAGAGAATTTGTTATTAAATTTTGGCATGATAACACTAGAGTTTCACCTAATACAAGAGATGTTATAAAACGAAGAGTTGGTTCTACTAATCGTGAACCACATCCAAAGCATTTCTTAGATATGATTCAAACTCAATTTTTTTCGTAAGTTTGAACAAGAGAATCTGGAAATTAAAATTAGTCAACGTTTTTTTGAAATGTTGAAACCATTATATGTGAAAATCAACCATGCTCGCACCACTTGTTGTTGTAGGCAACATGTTGAATTTGCGATGCATTATGCTAAATTTTTACGTATTCATTCTAATTTTCATTTTGAAACTATGTTATCTGAATGTGGTGTTCAAGTTCCACCAATATATTCTAGGGATTTCATTCCTACTATATTTTGTGAAAAAGAAGTTGGACAATTTTTTTATAGTTAGGATTGTTTAGATGGAAGTTGTAGTACATGCCGTGGATTACCTAAATTGGAAAGTTGCATCCATGAGCAAATTGAAGGTACAATAGGACATAAGTTAGTTGAGTTTGATAAATATAAATAAGTTGCATACCAGTTGAAAGATGGAAAAGAGTCGAAACGGTGTGAGCTAGTTACAAAACAAATGCCCATTTTTCAATTTATGAGAAAATTTAAGGATGAAATTGTTTATGAGTATGCGAGGCATACACATAGAGCTCGATGGTTGGATGAACAATTCAAGATATGCAAAGACACATTTCCTATTGGTACTATTGTTTCAGTGGTCGATTTTACAGAGAATTACACATTGCAACCACAAATGGAGGTTCAATCACAATATTACAACTCAGTACAAGTTGCCATTTTTGTGCATATAGCATTTCTACATTCTCCTGACAGTACAGAGAATGATCAATTTTTTTTAAGAGAGTACCACTTTTATATCAATGATGATCATACTCATTCTACTGAATTTGTGTAAGGGTGTTTCCAATTATTTTATGGAAACTTGTCTGATAGGGACATCCACTTCAAATAACATTATATATTGTCAGATAATTACACGTCTTAGTTTAAGAATGTATGAATGTTTTATTGGATGAGAAGAATGCATGTCAAGATGGGTGTGCAACATATTTGGAGTTTCACTGAGGCTGGACATGGAAAAAGAGAGCATGATGGTGCAGGGGCATGTGTGAAAAGAGCTCTTGCAAGAGAAGAGTTGAAGTACAAAGATGGTGCTAAATTAAAAGATGCAAAGAGCATAGTGGAATGGTGTACTAACAACATGGCCTGAGGTTCTCAAGAAAATTTCACAGTTCGCAGATATTTTTGGTTGATAGAGGAACAACATATTGCTAACTACGAGGATTGTATGACACTCACTGGGTCCAGCGATATGCACTCATTTTGTAGCTCAGACACTACTTCGTGGGCCGTATAGACAAGAAAGTTGACATGTTTTTGTGCATCTTGTATCGAATTTGTCACTGCTGAGTGTGATTCACAAGAATGGGTGGAAGGATGGATTTATAGGCCTCTAACTCCGCTTCCTAGTTATCAACCTCCACAAGCATTATGACTTGTTTCTGCAGATGAAGTTACAACATCCAAGGACTTTGACGAAATTTTGATTTTGGTGCGATAAGGTATTTATGGTTATTTATTTAATTTTTGTATTGAGTTATGTCCATTGAAATTTTAATATATAATTTAAATTTGAGTTGTTCAACCTTGGTTATTTTTTTGTAGGACATGTGTTTGCAGTAATTGCGACAGAAGACAATGAAGAAGGAACATACTATTTTTTATGTCGTTTCATCGAGGAAAGAAAGGTGTTTCGCTCGGAATGCTTCGGCTTCTGGGAATAGAGTTGCTTCTATCCTTTCATTCCTTTTAGAAACAGATAAGGTTAGGGCTAGGAGGAATACCTGTGGAATGTCGAGATGGTGTGCGCGTACCGTAGAGAAAGATCAGGTTGACTATGAAGAACTCCTTTTTGTCTTGGAAGGACTACCTGCAAATAAGAACACAAGACCACAAGATTTTGATTAGACAATAAATGAGGAAACTGCCTTGGGCCCAGGAAATATAAAACTTCCTTTCGAAGGTGGTCAGTTTCCCTGCTAATATGAATTAACACAAAAGACTGTAAAATATCAATCAAATTACTTCGTTGGAACGGATATGGGAAAGGCTGATTTCTGGTTTTGAATCACAGATAACCGGTCATGGTAACCGATGTTAGGTTCAGGATCTGTAGGTTGGTTGTTTTGTGGGGTGTTTGTGTTGTTTGGTAGCTGTGTTATTTGTAAGGCTGTATATGGGTGATATTAGGCAATAAGGTGATGAGAGGTAGATGAATGATAGTTAGATGTAATATGTTGCTGGGTGGTGGATCTAGGAATGGATTTGTGAGGACTGTGATTCAAAAGGTCTAAGAAATGTTACTAAAGAGGACATGCAAGATGTGACTTACTGGTTTTTGACAAAGATGACAAAGGCAGAACTCAAGTTGATCTCCTTTGTTGCAAACACTTCTGGTTTCTTCACTCGTCTCTGCTCGGTCAAGTGAAGATCTGGACTCTGTTGATCGCTCCCAATGATCTCTGTTGATTCAAAAATCATTCGACCTTTGATTTTGGTTCGGGGAGCCCATTTACAGGGAAGTCGATGGCGGTTACGTAACCGACGGCGGTCGAGTAGGAACCGATATCGGTAAGGGAAAAGTAGGCTATTTTTAGTAAAATAGCCCACCTTCCCTGCCTTTCTCCCGAGAGATCAGTTGCGGGCTTGGTCAAGTGACTAGAAGGTCGGTTTTGGGTGCGAGAAAGGGGTCATTAGTCATGGGTGTAGGTGTGGACCAAGTTATAGGTCTTAATTAGGTTAGTTTAGGGTTAGGGCTAGGTCATGATGAGGTGGCAAAATGAGGTGGCAGGTAAGGTGATGTGGATTTATCAATTACAAGGTAATTAATAAATAATTGTGTAAGGTTTAGGTGATGAGGTTATATTGCGAGATGAGATGCGGGTCACAAGGGGTTCGTAAGACACAAATTTGGTGTCTACATTAGCCCCTTATTGTCGTGTAGCTTGTTTTGTAAAGCTGCGCGAACAATAATATGAAGTGGTTTTTCTTGTTAAGGGTATAGGTAATCCCCCTCAAATCTATCACAGATTGAGTGAACGGGAAATCAGGGATAGGGTTGATAAAGGGTAAATGGGGTAGAGGGGATGGTAAGATGGTGGGGTAGGTCTAAGGAAGCAGACGCATGTTGAAATGCAATAGTACGACTAGGGTACATGATTTGACGAGAAAACCAGCAGTGCATAGGTAAAGGTCGATAGTTTATCCAAACAAGGGTGATATAATCCTGGTATCCAAGGCATAGGAAGTAGCTCCAGGGTATATAACAGGTAAGGTACAGGAACGTTTAGGCATGTTCGACAGTACCAAATGGTTGGTTTGGTTGAGATAAACGTCACGGTCTAGGTCTTAGGCAAAGTTGGTCGACAGATCAATTCAAGGACCCTAATCATGCTAAAACACGAACAGGTGAGCTTGATTGAACAAAAAACTACAGGATGGGTGGATAAAAGTGTATGGTGTTGATTTTGGGTAAGGTAGTGAAGTGGTACGGCCGTGGGTCGGGCCAAGTTGTTGGGTTGCGGCCTTGGGTCGGGCCAGAAGGGTAGAGTGAGGCCTTGGGTCGGGCCAAATGGTTAGGGTGAGGCCTTGGGTTGGGCCAAATGGTTAGGGTGAGGCCTTGGGTCGGGCCGGATGGTTAAGGGTAGGTTGAGGCCTTGGGTCGGACCAAATGGGTAGGGTGAGGCCTTGGGTCGGGCCAAATGGGTAGGGTGAGGCCTTGGGTCGGGCCAAATGGGTAGGGTGAGGCCTTGGGTCGGGCCAAATGGGTAGGGTGAGGCCTTAGGTCGGGCCGGATGGGTAGGGTGAGACCTTGGGTCAAGCCGGATGGTTCGGGTTGCGGCCTTGGGTCGGGCCAAATGGTTAGGGCGAGGCCTTGGGTCGGGCCGGATGGTTCGGGTCGCGGCCTTGGGTCGGGCCAAATGGTTTGGGTTGCGGCCTTGTGTTGGGCCAAATGGTTAGGGCGAGGCCTTGGGTTGGGCCGGATGGTTAGGGCGAGGCCTTTGGCCGAGCCAAATGGTTAAAATGTTTGCATCAAAGGTTGATATAGGTGATGTTGGTGGAAAAGGGAAAATAGTAAATAAGGGCAAAATGTTGGGTGAAAAAGGATAAAACCGATATCGGTTATCTATGACCGGTACCGGTTAGATAACCGACGCCGGTTTTTTAGGGCACGATTTGACCGGTATCGGTTCCATGTGAAAAACCTATAAAAAGAAAAATATGGCCGGTCATTATCACTTGTCTAATTTGAAAATCGATTTGAGTTGTCTGACGTGGAGAGTGGAGATTGGAGCATTTGGTGTGTGAGGTGGCGTTATTTGACTGGAGGAGTGAGTTGTTAGCGGGCCCGAGTGAGGAGGAGGCAGGAGGTGATTGGTTGAGGACCCAGAAGAGGACATTTGGAGCCATGGCACATCCAGGAGGAGCTGGACCAGTTGGACCACCACCACCCATCCCACCACAACGACGTGTCATCGTACGGGTAGGTTCGAAACCCCTTATTGTGTTTATTTTATGTTGTTATGCTAAATCGGGAGGTTTGGGTAGGAATTTGCATTTTTTAGAAAATAAGTAGAAAATGGAAATAATTTGAAAAAGGGAGAGGGTAGATAGGCTAAATAGGCTAAGGCGGCTAGGTGGGTAGGTTTTTAGGGTGTTTGGGTGGGGAGGATGGTAGAAATTTGAAAAAAAAGTAGGCGTGGGGGCCGCGCGGGGGTTCGGCTCCGGGCGATTACAGCGACCGATGTCGGTTGCTAAGCGACCGGCATCGGTCGCGAAATTTGTGGTCAGGGTGCGTTGTGCGCGACCGGCATCGGTTGTTGTTTTGTTTTTTGGTTTTGGGTTTATTTTTTGTTTTGTTTTTTTTGTTGTGGGTTTGTTTTTGTTTTTGTTTTGGGTTTGTTTTGTTTGTTTTTTTGTTTTGTTTTTTTTTTTTTTTTTTTTTTGTGGGTTTGTTTTTTGTTTTGTTTTTGTTTTTTTGTTTTGTTTTGTTTTTTTTTTTTGTTTTGTTTGTTTTTTTTTTTTTGTTGTGGGTTTGTTTTTTGTTTTGTTTTTGTTTTTTTGGTTTGTTTTTGTTTTTGTTTTGGGTTTGTTTTGTTTGTTTTTTTTTTTTTTTTTGTTGTGGGTTTGTTTTTTGTTTTTTTGGTTTGTTTTTGTTGGAGTATTGGGTGCGGGGTTTCGGTGTGGGTGTGAAGAGGGAGAGGGATAGTGGAGAAGATGGGTGGTTAGAGGGGTGGTTTAGAGAGTCGGGGTGTGGTGAAGATAGGTGGGTAGAGGGGTGGGTTTAGAGAGTCGGGATGTGGTCGGGGGGATAAAAGGGGGTAGAGGTAGATATCGTGATAAAGAGTAGGGCTAATGTAGTGGGTGAGTTTTGCAGGCATGTCAGCAGCTGACGATGCGGGACAGGATACGCCCGCTGTTCGTGCGGATGCGACCACATGTGTCCGCAGCGCACTAGGCTATAATGCGCGAGGTGGGACTCAGCGGAGTCTAGCAATATAGAGCGATCGACAGAGATCATAGCTTGATGGTTGCCCTCATCGAGAGATGGGATCCGGCGACCAATGTGTTCCATCTCCCGACTGGGGAGATGACTATCACATTGGAGGATGTGTATCGCATCCTTCGACTGCCGATCGAGGGAGAGGCAGTCTTCCAGGTAGATTCAGAGACGGCGATGGACAGCATCCTACAGGTTTTTGGAGATGCAGCCGCGCTACTTACCTATCACAGTGCGAGCATCGGGTATGGTGACATGTACCGTGCGCACCGACATGAGACACGGCTTGCCATGTTGATGATGATCGCACCTGCTTGCCCTCCCGGACTCAGAGGGAGGCCGCTTTCCACGTGCATTGATGGGGGTGCTACTTGAGATGGTGGAGGAGCACACCTGTTACGCTTGGGCACCAGTATACCTGGTGCAGTTATACAGGGAGCTATGGGGCTATCGCCGGATGAGGTGATTTGGGATTTGCTCTACAGTTTTACTTCACTGTTGGGCATATGAGCACATCATATGCATCAGACTAGTAGGGTTACCTCAGCAGCCAGGGCCACAGGTCATATACAGATACGACTTTCAGAGGTGGTTGGGGGTCGTGGGGCAGCCACGAGCAGTGCTTGCAGGGCGGGATGTCGCCTATTATAGACATTTGTTAGAGGGCCTGACAATGTAGTAGATATTGTATGGAGACCTTACAGAGGTCATCACCCTCGCAGAGGAGCCCGCTTACAGTTGCGCCTGATCCAGTACACATTCTGGATAGCAGGACGGAGGCCGGGAGAGTACGAGAGGATACCCCTAGAGAGGGTACGCAGGCAGATGGGGCTACGACAAGACGAGCCACCTCCCTTCCCTTAGTACAGGAGGGATGATGTAGAGGCCCCACTGCCTGCACCACAGCCCTTGGACTTAGATTGGGTTGTAGAGAGGCCA
The DNA here is from genome assembly GCA_019776745.2 of Taxus chinensis. Taxonomy (NCBI): domain Eukaryota; kingdom Viridiplantae; phylum Streptophyta; class Pinopsida; order Cupressales; family Taxaceae; genus Taxus; species Taxus chinensis. The sequence continues at coordinate 491,176,275 of CM034155.1, read as the reverse complement.
GCAGGTGATGCGGTAGATGATGCTGGGTGTACGGGGGCATTCATGGTTTGGTGGGCTGGTCAGAGAGCAGCTAGGATAGCACCGCCGGCATAGCCAGACTTGGCTGCAGTGATAGCAGAGCGAGATCAGCTCAGGGGCTAGGTGCAGCTATTACAGGGGCAGTTGGCTGCTGCACAGGCACAGATAGGTGTCCTACAGGGGCAGCTAGCCCAGGCGCAGGTACAGGCACAGGCACCACCACCAGCAGCGGCACAGCCACAGCCCCAGGCACAGGTATAGATACCACCACCAGCAGCGGCACAGCTACAGCCACAGGCACAGGGGGTACTGGCAGTAGGAGTCCGGGGACCAGCCCCAGTACCTACGGTGGCACGGGATAGATATATGGAGGCGAGAGCGGAGGCCCGGTACTATCAGGATGTTCTTGATAGTACCAGAGCTAAGTATCAGCCATATGCGGCACACCGAGCGGAGACCTCGCATAGTCAGAGATCACAGGGAGGTGCAGCCACATCCGATGTGTCTGTTACAGGTAGGAGGCGGGAGGTAGGACAGGGACTAGCAGGCAGAGGTGCAGAGGGAGGTGGAGAGAGCTGAGGGGTCCCTGCACATTTGTATATTGGACATGGGCACCGGTCTGCGAACCGGTTGTGTTGATAGAGGCCTGCGTGCCTACATTTATTCATTTATTGATTCATTCATTCATTATATACCGGCCTGCGAGCCGAGTACGGGTTGTACAGTTGATACTGGTCTGCGAGCCGAGTATATTTTTGATATGAGGGACCGGCCTGCGAGCCGAGTCGAGGTTATTGATAGTTATTGCGGCCTGCGTGCCGGCTTTGTTATTGTATTATGAGATCACAGAGGCCCCGATGCAGGGCACATTGTACATTTGAAACTTGTATATATATATAGAGATGATGTTTTGATCCACATGCAGTGTTCAAAATGTTTTTAAGTATTTCGTCAATGGTTTGTGATATAGAATGTATGATGAGTTTAATTGACATGTTGATATATGGATGATGTTGATGTCTTTTGCACGTATATATGGATGACATGTTATATGATGAAATGTTGCATGTTTTGGTGCTGGTTTTGTGACATTGTTATATATGTATCTGATGAGTTGGATCCAAATGATGTATAGATTGATAGTTTTTTGATATCCTTAGTTGATGGCTTGTTTGTTTTTGTAAAATAGATGATGTTAATGAAATTGTAATGATATGTGTGGTGGATGGACAAATATGGATAATGGTGTTGTTATGCAGGAAAAGAGGCGGGCGCGACAAAAATTAGGTAGAAAATGAAGAAAAGAACCATGTTTCAAAAAGGCAGGTGTGTAACCGATATCGGTTAGGGAACCGATGGCAGTAGCTGATAGACCGATATCGGTTATATAACCGATACCGGTTATTTAGGGATGAGCTTTTCTAAAAATAGAAAAGCTAGGGTGGCAACTTAAGTTCTAATTTTGAGAGCCATGCAAGAAGTTAAATACGCGAACGCGACGCTTTTTGACGACTGAGACAGGTATTTGCATGAGAGATTTGGAGTGATAAGGAGAAAAGAGACAGGAAATTGCATGAGAGATTTGGGTGATAAGAAAAAGAGACAGGGAAAGTGAATGCGATCTGAGATTCAGAAAGTAGAAAGGTGAATTTGAAAAGAGTGGTGATCATGGCAGAACGAGGAGAAGCATCCAGCAGGCAGGGACGAGAGGGAAGACAAGTGCCACCGCAAGCTGCTGCAACCCAAGAGGTAAACGTTTTGGTTGTGATTTGATTTTTGCATGTTTTGTGAATAGGAGGAGGGAGATTAAGTGGGTAGATATGAGAAAGAAAACATGATAGCAAGGGTTATAGATGAGGTGAGTGTTACGGGGTAGGTAATCAGGGGTTTCAGGTATGTTTGTATGTACAGAAAGGAATAAACGCTCAAATTATTGTCGTAGGTGGTGTGTTTAGGCAGGCTGTATGAAGGTGACAGTGACCGATATCGGTTAGGGATAACCGGTATCGGTTACTGAACCGGTACCGGTTAGCTATAAACGATACCGGTTGCTGTAGGAATTTCCAGAATGTGAGAAAAAACCCGTGGGGATTTGATGGATTGAATGGTTGTTTGTTATTTTGATGTATGCAGGCAGAGGCAGGGTTGAGGATGAATGATAGTGTACCAGCGCTGTTGTCACGAATCCGAGCGGATGTAACGCCAGTTGAATGGACATTGATAAATCGTTTGGGGTTAAGTGGAATCCGCTATTATTCACGAATCGCACGTAACCATGCTATGTTGCAGGCGTTGATTGAGAGATGGAATCCTGAGAAAAATACCTTCTATCTGCCAACAGGGGAGATGACAGTGACATTGGAAGATGTGTTCCGTATTTTGAGACTCCCAATTATAGGAACACCAGTATATCAGGCAATGCCTAGCGCAGGGCGGGCAGCGATAACAGCAGTATTTGGTCCATACGCACGAGATCTGACACAGCGAGGTTTGACATTCACATATGGGGTAATGTATGCAGCACACCCTGAGGAGACAAGGTTAGCAGTGATATTAATGATAGCGGTAGGGTATTATGCATTACCGAGGGCGGAAGGGGGAAGATTTCCAAAGGCATTGATGTGTGTTATTTGGGAGATGATAGAAAGGAACGTGACGTTTGCATGGGCACCTGCATATTTGGCGGAGCTATACAGGGGTTTATGGGCTTGTAGGCGAAATCACAGGACGACACTGGATTGTTCATACTTATTACACTGTTGGGCCTATGAGCACATTGTTTGTGTGCGACCAATAGGCCGACCCATCCAGTCAGGAGAGACCGGAGTACAGAGGTTGGGATTCAGACGATGGGTCCAGACAGAACAAGAGGCAAGATCTCAGGCCGTGACGGGTGACATTGAGTATTACAGGCAGGTATGGGAGAGGGTGACGATTGCGGATATCTGTTGGAGGCCTTACGGGAACTATATGGTAACAGAGAACATAGCTGAGGAGTTGAGGGGTGTAGAGCGATTGAGGTGGATCGCGGGGCACAGGCCAGGTGAATATGAGAGGATTCCTATAGATCACGTGCGGCGACAATTTGGATTGGTGCAAGACATACCGCAGGCTTATAGACCATATATGAGGATCGACGCAGAGGCAGCATTCTCACCTCCCCGGCCAACACCTCCAGAAGGTCCTGAAGAAGTAGCAGCCGATCGCAGGGTAATGGATGCAGGAACGACAGAGGCCTATAGATTATGGTGGGTAGCAGAACTGCGAGGTGTACGTGATCGTCCTGACATAGCTATGATTATAGCGGAGAGAGATCGTCTGCAGCGTTTAGTTCAGCAGCTCCAAATGCAGGTGAATGAGACAAGAGGATTGTTAGTGGTTGCAGAGTCACGAGCGGAGAGACTAGAGGCTGGATTCCTCCATGCGAGAGGACGTATTCATATGTTACAGGAGAGATTGACAGATCAGTGGGCGGTACCAATAGCCGTGGTACCATTGAGGACAGAAAGGCCTGGCGAAAGGCTTCGTCGATCACGATCCTCCCCTAGTTCGGGATGAGGCGTGAGGGTCTAAATAAATGTTAGCAAGTTATAAGAATAAATAAGGATGCCGACCTGCGTGTCGATGATAGAGAAGATGTATTTGTTTAACATCTAAATAAAGCTGAATATGTATGTTGATTTGAGTTACGATAATAATAAGAATGTTTGTGTTTTGATTTTCGGTGTTTTGAAAAAAGGATAAAGAGGAATGTGATGAAATAGAAATACACAAAAAATATTTATATTTACTACACATGATAGGTTATGGTAGGGGATGGTCGAGCTAACCTTGGGAGACCCCATGTCTCCGAAGTGCTGCCTACATAGCCCATTGCACAAAGCAAGGAGGGGCCTCAGACCGATGTAGTTCTCCCTTAGGACCAGGGAGAGGTGAATTCAGGCAGTTTAGGTATGGTTAGGTGATTGGTTGGTTGGTAAAAGTATTGATAGTAATATTGGTAAGGTAAGGTTGATGGTGTTGGTAACGAATTGGTGATGTTGTAAAAGGTATAAGGGAAGCGAAAGTTAGCCTACCCAAGTGGTAGGGAATCATGTCCTGATTAAGATCAACACACAATCCTAGATGCAAGGCAAAGAGGAAAGAGTGCTCCGTAGGTGAAAAGAGCGAAACAAACCACACAACGTAGAATGAACTTGAAGCCCTAGGTACCGGTGCATAGACGAGAAGTCAATAGGTGAAAAGAGTTGTATGATCACAACATATCAGGTGTACGTCACGTCCCTTGAGTTGAAACAAATGGTGAGGTGAGGTGAATGGTATAGTTAAGGTACGGAGAACTTATTACAAAGTGAGTGTTCTGACGAAAGAGAACCTACCCTAAATAGACAAGTCCATGACTCAAAAGTTCTTTTGAATGAGGCTTTTATTTTATTGAATATAGACTGATCGATGCGGGAAGTCTACAAGGGATATTGATTGTATTATTCTTGAGGTCTTCACGAAGCTGATCAATGCGAGAAGCTTCTGATAAAGGCTGACTGTGTATAGCTGTCCTTCGAGGGAGCAGTCTATTTATAGTAGCAGATATGATTTTAGTGCATAGCTGTCCTTCGGGGGAGCAGTCTATATATAATAGCAGCAATAGTTCGGCATATAGCTGTCCTTCGAGGGAGCAGTCTATATTTAATTTAGATGACTAGATGTTCTTTTGGCGTGAAGCATCTAGTTTGGTAGGAAGTTTGACTCAAGAAAATCCCATAAGAATACGGCTTATTTTAATACTTTGAAGTCATGGACTAGACTAAAAAGGGGAAGGCATCATTAAGGGGAGGTGAGAAGTGAGCTTGATTTTATTTTGAGATGTAGGAAAACAAAGTGTATGTAGCGGTAAATGAGCTCAAGGGATGAGCAGTAGGTAGATAAGAAGTGATATAACACTAAATTCAACTGTAGAATGGTCGAAGATGCAAGGCATTAAGGGGCTCAGGCTCAGGTTTACCATTAAGCGAAGCTAAACGATAAGTGCCTGATCCATAAGTGTGAGTGATTATATAAGGCCCAATCCAATTGGGAGCAAATTTTCCACGTTTGCTCTTTTCTAGTTTGGTTACATGTTGATTCTCTTTGAGGACAAGATCACCAACCTTAAAGGTACGCTCATGAAGTCGCTTATCATAAGCACGCTTGATGCGTTTTTGATAGATTTGAAGGTGATCGAGAGCTGTAAGACGACGTTCGTCAAGAAGCTCCAATTGGGCTAACCGCTCTTGGCGGAAATCATCGTTGGTGAGAATATCCTAAAGAGATATCCTGAGGGAGGGTATTTGTATTTCGAGAGGCAAGACAGCCTCGGTACCATATACCAAAGAAAAAGGTGTGGCATTAGTGGAGGTACGAATGCTAGTACGATAAGCCCAAAGGGCAAAGGGGATGTGATCGTGCCAATTTCTTCCGGACTCATTGACAACTTTCATGAGGATTTTGGTTAGGGTTTTATTAGAGGATTCGGCTTGTCCATTTGCTTGTGGATAGTAGGGTGATGAGAAGCTAAGTTTGATACCAAAGTTGTCACAAAGGTCTTGCAACAACTTATTTTTGAAAGATTTGCCATTATCTGTAATCAGGCGATGAGGAACACCAAAACGACAGATAATGTGGTGGTTAATGAACTCTACAATTTTTTCTTTTTTAGTTGAAATGAGTGGGATATCCTCCACCCATTTTGTGTAATATTCGGTTGCTGTGATAATCCATCGGTGACGTTGTGAAGAGGATGGGTGAATCTCACCAATAAGGTCTAAACCCCATTGTGAGAAAGGCCAAAGATCTCGGGCGACCTGTAGCGGGTGGCTAGGAGTATGTTGAAGGTTGGCATGTTGTTGACACATAACACAACGCTTAACATATTCGTAGCAGTCGTTATTGAGAGTAGGCCAATAATAACCAAGGTGAAGGATTTGCTTGTCCACGAGCAAGGCCGCTAAAATGTCTGCCACAGATACCGTCATGGACCTGTTGGATGGTATGGGTGACCTCTGCGCCGGTGAGACATCGAAGGAGGATGCCATCAAAGCCACATTTATAAAGGAGTCCCCCCATAACTACATAACGAGAAACGTATGGTTAAGAAAAGTGCGTTTACTAGTACTAGTAAGGTTAGAAGGGAGAACAGAGGTTGTAAGGTAGTCATGGAATTGGTGATACCAACTATCCTGCGAATTAGTAGACACAGTATTTATCATACAAACAACCGAGGCTGAATAAGATGGGGCAAAGAGTTGTTGGACCAAGATGAAAATGTCAGAGTCAGTTGATGAAGCTAGAATTTGCGAGGCTAAGCAAGCCATAGTATCCACAAATTTGTTAGTGGAGAGGGGAATGGTTTGGATAGAATAGTGAGTAAATAAGGCTAGAAGTGAGTCCACGTAGTGTTTGTACTTTTGAAGTTCCTCATTTTTGCATTGGTAGATGCCCATAACTTGATTGACTACCAATTGAGAGTCACCAAAAATATTGATAGATTTGATACCTTAGTGCAGCGCCACCTGGAGACCCAGAACAAGGGCTTCGTATTCCGCTGTATTATTAGTGCAAGGGAAATCGAGTCGGAATGAAAGAGGCATAGGCTCGGCGTTGAGAGGAATGAGAACAACGCCGGCTCCTCCACCGCGCTGGCATTTGGATCCATCGAAGAAGAGGGTCATTGGATACGACTCCTCCTCGAGGGAAAGAGTAGCGATGAGTTCATCTGGGAATGTAAAATTGGTAAATTGTTCCCCAGGTAAAGGGGCTTCCGCAAGTTGGTCTGCTATGGTTTGTCCTTTGATTGATTTCTGGTGGACGAACTCAAGGTCGAGGTCAGCGAGGAGCATGAGCCATCGGGCGATGCATTGGTTTAGATGAGGTTTGGCATACATGTAATGGATGGGGTCTGTGTTGGTGATGACGAAAGTTTTGTGATTTAGAAGGTAGTGTCGGAGTTTGGTAGCCACGAATGATAGGGCTAGGCACAAATTTTCTACATGGGTATACCTAGTCTCATAGTCCACCAAAGTATGACTTATATAATAAACGGCTTGTTCTCGATTCGCAGAGTCACGATGTGCAAGCATGGCCCCTACAGCATGGTCAGTGGTGGAAAGGTAAAGGTAGAAAGGGCAGTCGTCTTGAGGTGGGATAAGCACGGTTGGCTGCAAGAGATAAGTTTTGAGAGCTTCAAAGGCTTAGTGGTACTCTTCGCTCCATTGAAAATCAATGTCCTTTTTAAGAAGGTGATGGAAAGGTTGACTTTGATCCGAGAGTTGGGAGATGAAATGTCGGATAGATTGGAGCTTACCTTGTAAACTATGCAATTGTTTGAGATTGGTAGGTGGGGGCATTTCTAAGATAGCCTTGACTTTAGATGGGTCGACCTCAATGCCACGCAAAGAGGCGATAAAGCCAAGAAGTTTTCCCGAAAGGACACCAAAGACACATTTCTTTGGTTGCAGGCGGACAGAATATTGTAACAGGCGATCAAAAATAATGGTTAAAACATCAAGATGTTCACTGTGATGTTTATATTTGCCAAGAAGATCGTCAACGTAATCTTCAAGGATAGTGTGCATAATGTCATGAAAAATGTAGGTTATAGCCCGCTGATAGGTTGCACCAGCATTCTTAAGGCCAAATGGCATTACACGATAACAGAAGGTTCCCCAAGGAGTTATGAAGGCAGTTTTGTGTTGATCGGCAAGGGCAACCAAAATTTGGTTGTATCCTGAAAAGCCATCCATGAGAGAGAGCATCTCATGGCCTGCAGTGAGATCAACAAGTTGGTCAATACTAGGTAGGGGGAAGTCATCCTTAGGGCAAGCGAGGTTAAGATCCCGGAAATCCATGCATATCTGAAGTCCCCCCGTCGCTTTAGTGACAGGTACGATGTTAGAAATCCATTGAGGATAGTCAATAGGCAGAATGAAGGAAACAGAAAGGAGTCGTTAAAGCTCCTCTTTGACCAAGAGGGAAATGCGTGGATGCATTTTTCTCAATTTCTGTTTAATTGGCTTGGAATCGGGTTTTAGTGTAATGTTATGGACAGCAATGTCAGGATCAATTCCTGGCATGTCAGCGTAGGACCAAGCGAAAGCTTGGTTGCAAGCACGGAGAAAGGTAGTAAAGGAGACTTGTTCTGATGCGTTAAGGGATTGTCCGATCTTCACAATGTGAGGATCCTCCTCCTTGTGGATGTTGATTTCTATAGTAGATTCATTCAGCATGGTTTGCGTTTCAGATGGTAAGGCGCGTTGAATATAAGAGTCATCCACGCCAAGGTAAGTGAGGATGGAGTCATCATCCTGGCACTCAACAATGTTAATTGAAGGTGATTCCTCTTCAATCATGTCTGGATATAGAAGGGGAATAGAAGAGGGGTCCTCATTATCGCGTTGATAAATGAGAGGACCTAGGAAGATAGCATTTATGAAGAAAAAAAAAAGTTAGGAGGGATAGATTCAGGATCTATCGACTCTGTGGGTGACGAAGGCAAAATGGGTGATGACGGTTCGGTAGGGGTAATGTCATCGTCTTCTGAGAAGACAACTGACACGAGGTTCCGTTGATATAAGTGTTCCCGGAAATCCGAGACCACTATGATCATTGTGCTTGCGTGTAGTAACGGGAATAATCGTGTGTCGGCCTTGTTCATAAAGAACGAAACCAAAGCCTTTCCAAGCACAGCGAGTCAAGAAGGTGAGGGCAAAATGACGATTGGTAAGGTATTAAAAATCAGATTGGAAAGGAACCACACCAAGAGGAGGCTCAAGGGCAATGGAAGATGCATCGACACCCCCATACGTTAGGTTAATGCGGCAGTGAGGTGGTCCGTAGGGGATTACTTCCCCCACACGACGGTCATAGGTAGGATGGGCATGTACCTGTCCGTACTCTTGTGGGGTATGGAAAGAACTAACGTTATATAGGCGATACTCCCCCAGCGTAAGGCATTGAAAAACATCTACTAAGGGGTCAGCGGTTGGGATGTTAGCTGCGGGAAGGGAAGTGGTTTTTTGCAACGATGGTTTCATCAGTTGAAGGCGTAGGTGCGGTTGAGGTAGGATGATTGAGGCACAGTTGAAGAGGATGGTTGGGTTGAATGAACGGGTGTCTTGATTGGTACAAGCACATCGTTTGGACGGTATAACATATTGTAGGTTTTAAAGGGGGGAGGATCAGCTTTTACACTGTAGGACTTCCCCTCGTACTCAAATTTTATGCATCTATGTAATGTTGAGGGAACGCATCCCATAGCCTCGGATCCAAGGACGACCCAGCAATATATTATATTGGAACTCTCCCTCAAGGACATAGAAGAGTTCGGGTAAAGTACGTGGTCCTACCCGAATGTTGAGGATCACGGTGCCTAAGGTAGAGGTAATAGCATCATTGAATGACCGCAATATGATGGGGTTGGCACACATGTAGCTAGAAGGGATATTCATTTGTTGGAAGACGTTTGAAGAGATGATGTTTAGGCTAGTGCCCCCGTTGATCATAACACGACGTACCTGAATGTCCCGGACGTAAGCGGAGATGAAAAGGGCAAGGTCAGGGTCTTTTGTACCAAAGTCAACAATTTCATCTTCAGAGAAACTGACTGCAGCAGCTTTTGGTACAGAGACAGAAGTGGTTGGGGGCAGTGGGTTGTTTGGTGAGAGAGGCAACGTGATTGGGTGTTAAAATGGAGGCAATGGGCAGGGTTTCATTAGGTAAGACCTCGATCCCTTGAAGAATTTCAACGAGAGCTTGTCGATGAGATTCAGAAGTCTGAATGAGATCATATAGTGTCATTTTTACGGGTGATTGGTGAAGCTGTTTGACCATGGCTCGATGGGCAGCTCCATTAGAGACGGGGTAAGCGGGTCCACAAATAACCACTTTGGGTGGTGGTGTAATCGGGATGTTGGAACGGAGAAAGAGAGGACGCAGGTGTGCTTTCTTTTGTTTTCTCATTGTTTTTCTGCGCTCGAGTAGCAACACTAATCATATTAATCTCGTAAACCTGAGATGAGGAAGATGGCTGGGATAAATCATGGTTTTCAAGAGGTGGGGTTATAATAATGATAGATCTTGGTGAGGCGGGGATAGATGGTACAGGAGAGGGAATGGAAGCTAAAGGTCTCTCCCTTCGTAAGTTGTCTTTCTTAACCTTTCGATCTGGGAGAGGTGACTGATGAAGGATGGTTTTTAAAGGTTTGCATCCCTCCACATCATGTCCTGGTGTGTGGTGATAAGCGCATATTTTAGACTCATCATAACCTATAGGCCGAAGTTTAGACGGGTCATAAGGTCTAAGTGGGGGTATAGAAATGGTCGCATTCTCCACCAACATAGCAAGGATTTTGGCGTAAGATCCTTTGAGTGGGTCAAAATCGGAGGAGGATGAGGGTATTGGTTGTGCGGGTTTCTGTAATGTTTAGGCGTGGTTGGTTCGTACGGGTGGTGATTTAGCCAAGGGGTGTTGACACGTGGTTTTCACTAAACGTGGTTTCTTTGGCGCAGGAGCTACGTTCGGCTGGTTAGATGATGAGCCTACAGATGACATGGTAGCGGAAAACAACCACGGAGAAAGGGGAGTGACAGAAAATAAATCCTTTGATGATGGAGTTTGTTTAGGGTTGATGGGTGGACAGGATACGTGGGGTGATAATGTTGATATACCTTTAGATCTCTGTATAGGTGCAGAAGGCGTAGGTCGTTTTGAAGAAAACACAGGAGGTATGATATATTGATGCAAGGTGGAAGGATGAGGTCCCAATATGGAAGGTAGATGTGACGATGATGGTTTTGATTGTGATAGAGGCACTGGATTGAGTTTGTCTCCTAGGTGGTGGGGCGGCTTTATTTTTGGATAAATCTAGTCGCTTAGGCGGGTGTGTGAGACTGGGTATTGGTGAGGTCCCAAGTGTAGGGGAAGATTTAGTTGGGTTAATAGAGGTGGATGGGATACTTGATATAGATACGGGGGACGAGAATGAGGACATAGGAATTTTAAGTTTCTGTAAACACTTAGGGTATATGGTAGAGGTGTCTGGATCGGTCATCTGCATTTGAGTAGAATAGGGGGTACTCAAACATTCCCACAGGATTTTTCTATCCTCTGGAGAATGACAGTCTTGAGGTGTGAATTGTAAATTTTGTATGGAAGAAAGGTGGGTTGTGATTCCAATCCACTGTGGGTATGATACAGGGGGTAGATGAGGCACTGTATCAATATATGTTAAGAGGTTGACTGGTCTTTGAAAAGATTTAGGCAATGAAGAACTAATAGGTAAGAGGGCATGTTCGAGAGGATCTGTCATGGTTAAAGAATTTGGTGATGTCGGTGCAAGAGATTTCTCATCTAAGGATGTCAAAAGGAGTGGCGTACCTTCCTCTTGTGCAGCAAGAGTGGTAGAAGGAGAAGTTTGGGAAATAGATAGATTAGATAACATCTATTCGCAGTCTTGTAGGGAAGTGGTATAAGAAAACTCATTGATGGGAAGAGAAGTCTGGGCAGTTAACTCCTTTATGGGTAAAGGAATGATTTCGCTTTGGCTTGATGGTGGTAAAGGAGGTTCGGGCTCCTGTGTTAGTGAAGAGGCTTGATTCAAAATTTTCTCGATAGAGGCTTTTGGCTGGGTATCGAAGTTTGCATGGATCTCATGAACACTTTCCTCAGCTAAGATGTCCTGGTTTGTGTTACTGTTGGAAGAGTGATTCGGGAATGGTTTGTTGAAGATTTTCAAATTCCGGTTGGCAGGGGCATTAGGATTATCGAGGGTTATATCACCTGCGTCAACCATTTCCTGCACTATGTTTTTCAACATCTTGCAGTTTTCATGACTATGTCCTTTTACACGGTGAAAGTTACAGAAGTCATTTTCTTTGTACCAGGAAGGTATAGTGCGGGTGGAGTCAAACCCGGAGTGAGGTTTAACAGGAGGCAAGGTGATAGCTCCGGCTTTGAGCAATTTTTCCAAGATGACACCATAAGTTTCTCCCAAGGGAGTGTAATTAATGGGCTCAGCTTTGTACTTATAGGTAGTTTTTGGTGGGAGTATTAGATGGTGCTTGAGATTTAACCATCACCGCATGGACAGCTCCTTTTGATTTAGAAGAAGTGGACGTGTGAGGAGTGGTGGTGTTTGGTTTATTAGTAGAGTCCGGAGTTTGGAAATTGGGGTTTTTGTTGCACAACCGCAATTTCTCTTCTTCTAAGGATCAAATTTCTAATTTCCGAGCCATGGTAAAGGCTTCATCAAATGTGCGGAAAGTTTGAATTTGAAGAGTAGGAGAAATGTGCTTAGCACATGCCCGCGTAAAAATTTTGATAAGTTCAGCCTGAGGAAAGGCATATGTAAGTTGGTTGATAAGGCCACGCCATCGTCCAATGAAATCTGTGATAGATTCGTCTTCGAATTGTCGGATGGCATAGAGGTCGGTGATAGATACTTTCTTAGGAATGTTAATGGAGAAGTGATCCAAGAAATATTGGGCTAGTTGGTTAAAAGAGAAGATTGAGTGCTGGGCTAAAGCATTGTACCACTCCAAGGTGGGTCCTAATAAGGACATGGGAAATGTGCGGAGTAACAAGGCATCATCATGGGCAATCAAATAACAAGCATGTCTAAATGATCGCTAGTGTTGTTGAGGATCTTCTTTACTATTAAAACGAGTAAATTTCAGAAATTCCCATTGAGGAGGATATGAGTGAAGGGGGACAGAAGGGTGAATAGGCTCCCAAAAAACTTGCTCGTATGTCAAGGCGGTACAACTTCCCGAAATAGAAGCCTCTAGATTTTGCATTTTGTCCATCATTTGTTTGATGAAATCTGTGGTTGGATGAGATGATGGTGCGGTTGTGGTAAACGGAGGCAAATTGGGCCAAGGGCCTCCGCTGGACAATGGTGGGGTTAAGTGTTGATAAGGTATGGAGGATGAATATGTTGAGGCGACCGAATAGGGATGTCCCATATAAGATGTTGAGGTTACTGGATACGTGTATGGGAATGAAAAGGTAGGCGGAGCTTGAGAAGGAAAGCTCGTGTGGATAGGTGGCAGAGAGCAAGTCAGGAACGGAGCAGTCTGCAAGAGAGATGAGGTAGGGGCAGTCGGTGGTAATGATATGTGGGGTTCAAGATTAGCCAAAGGAAAGCCAATCTGTGTCATATGAACCTCTGAAGCCATTGGATTGGGAGACGGGGCTAAAGGTGCAGGAAGCAAGGCAGTGTTATCAGGCGGAGTGGGAGCTAAATGAGCAGCTATACTAATAGGCATGCCAACAAGGAGCTGACCATCAGGTGTACGGTCAGGGGCATGAGACAAATAGTATTTTACAGCGCTAGGATTAACGTCCAGAAACTTGGCAAATTCCTTATCTCCTACAGGAATTTTGGGGATCTCACTGGTGTCCGTAGGATTCCCCATAGAATGTGAAGGGGGTGATTCAGGCAAAGGCATAGAGCAAGCATGTGAAACCATGGCGGCGTCTTGCTTCCGAGTGATAACAACCATGGACAAGAGTACACAGTAAGGTTTCAATCTATCAAGAACAGAAACAACCTCAGAATGATGAAATTGGTAGGTTGCTAGTTTGTCAAGAATCGGAAAAGACAGTAACCGATATCGGTCTAGTAACCGATGTCGGTTATACTATAGCCGACGTCGGTCAGGTAACTGATGTCGGTGTAAGAAGTCTAGGATAACAAGATATAAAAGGCTGCTAATTTGATTTTTAACAACGTTTAGGATATTTGTCAAATTATTGGTCACAGAAGACAAAGTATGACAGAGAAAACAGAACTGAAAACAAGTAAGATGCACATGCAAATCCAGAGACTAACCCTAGGGTTAATTTTAATTATCATGGGCTTATGCCTTTAGACGTAGAATGATGTCATAATCCTAAACAACAAGACCTAGGGGAAATGTCAAGTTTGTTTTGGCTTATAAGGTTACCTCAATTGGGCGGAGGAATACCGCAGAAAAAGGGGGGATGTTTGAGCTGTTGTGTTAATTGTGAAGTGATTCGGTATGTGTTGTGTAGTGAATGTAAGATTAATTTCTTGTCAATACTATGGATATCACCCCCACATGTACGACCTGTTACTTAATCTATGTTCACTTAGAATTGAAAGCAGCAAGGCAGGATGCAATGCACGTGTTTTAAACCCAAATCGAAAATGATATTCGATGAAGCAAAAGAGATGACTTTCACTAATGCAAAATGTAAAAACAAAGCAAGTTCTTTTACCAAAATAACAAAATACCTTGTGAATATCTTAAGAAGAAGAAAACAGCAAGTATGTTTCCTATATGAAAGCAAGCAAGAAAGAAAGAAACCCAAAATGGGTCCCACCGGGCGTGCCAAAATGTTTCGCTCGGAATGTTTCGGCTTCTGGGAATAGAGTTGCTTCTATCCTTTCATTCCTTTTAGAAACAGATGAGGTTAGGGCTAGGAGGAATACCTGTGGAATGCCGAGATGGTGTGCGCGTACCGTAGAGGAAGATCAGGTTGACTATGAAGAACTCCTTTTTGTCTTGGAAGGACTACCTGCAAATAAGAACACAAGACCACAAGATTTTGATTAAACAATAAATGAGGGAACTGCCTTGGGCCCAGGAAATATAAAACTTCCTTTCGAAGGTGGTTAGCTCCCCTGTCGATATGAATCAACACAAAAGACTGTAAAATATCAATTAAATTATTTTGTTGAAACGGGTAGGGAAAGGCTGGTTTCTGGTTGTAGTTAGGATAACCGATACCGGTTACTGGTAACTAATGTCGGTAGGGTTTAGGATCTATAGGTTGGTTGTTTTGTGGGGTGGTTGTGCTGTAGGGTAGCTATGTTGTTTGTAAGGCTGGTTTTATGGGTGATATTAGGAAATGAGGTGATGAGAGGTAAAAGAATGATAGTTAGATGCAATGGCACACTGGGTAGTGGATTCAGGAATGGATTTATGAGGACTGTGATTCAAAAAGCATAAGAAATGTTATAACAGAGGACATGCAAGATGTGACTTACTGGTTTTGATGAAGATGCAAGTTGATCTCCTTTGCTGCAAACTCTTCTGGTTTCTCCACTCATCTCTGCTCGGTCAAGTGAAGATCTGGACTCTCTTGATCACTCCCAAATGATCTCTGTTGATTCAAAAATCCTTCGACCTTTGATTTTGGTTCGGGGAGCCCATTTACAGGGAACCGATGGCGGTTACGTAACCGACGGCGGTCGAGTAGGAACCGGCATCGGTGAGGAAAAAGTAGGCTATTTTTAGTAAAATAGCCCACCTTCCCTGCTTTTCTCCCGAGAGATTAGTTGCGGGCTTGGTCAAGTGACTAGAAGGCCGGTTTTGGGTGCGAGAAAGGGGTCCTTAGTCATGGGTGTAGATGTGGACCAAGTTATAGGTCTTAATTAGGTTAGTTTAGGGATAGGGCTAGGTCATGATGAGGTGGCAAAATGAGGTGGCAGGTAAGGTGATGTGGATTTATCAATTACAAGGTAATTAATAAATAATTGTGTAAGGTTTAGGTGATGAGGTTAGATTGCGAGATGAGATGCGGGTCACAAGGGGTCGTAAGACACAAATTTGGTGTCTACAAAAGGAGTTGACTTCTCCTATTATAGATGGTGAATATATTGAGTATCCTACAGGGTCAGTGGTAGTTACTAGAACTTGGCTTCGACAGTATCCATTAAAAAACTCCTCTATTTGGGTGTTTGAAGACTTTGAGACACACAGGAAAATACTCTTTATATTCACATCTAGTTCTAGCGACAAATATTTAGCTGTATAGATATCGAGGAAGGCCTAATAACAAGATTCTTTGGAAGGTTCGAGAGTCAGATCATGAAGCAATATTGTCTGCTATTCAAAGTAGATCCGATCCTGACGGTTCATTAGAATGAATTTACAATGCTCATGTCTGGTATATATAATTCTTTTCAATATATATATAAATTTTTTAGTTTAAAGATCTAGATTTTAGTTTGAATATATTTTATTTTAAATGTGTATTTTGTACATATATAGATAGTATATGGTTTTGATTTGAAACTTAAATTTCTTTGACTAACACTTTTATGTTTAGGTTAGTGGTGCCAGAAAAGCTTCCACCTTCACGTGGTTGGAACTGTTAGTAGAGAATTTTAAATTCTCGAAGCTAAGAGAAGCTTTCATTGTTTGAAAAAGTTGTAAATTTTGAAAATGTTGTAAATTTTGAAAAATTTGTAAATTTTGAAAAAGTTGTAAATTTTGAAAAAGTTGTAAATTTTGAAAATGTTGTAAATTTTGAAAATGTTGTAAATTTTGAAAAAGTTGTAAATTTTGAAAATGTTGTAAATTTTGAAAATGTTGTAAAATTTGAAAACGACTCCTCCCCAAGTGTTTACAAGACCATACCTACGCGTGTGCACCAAAATGAGAACGAAAAAACCAAGAAAGGCTATTGTAGAGGGTCTCTACACTGAGGTGTCGGATCAGACGAGGCCTCTCTAGGTGCCACGAAGTCCGAGTAGTCACCCGTCAAATTTGAACGATATTTTGGTCTCAGGGCTCTTAAGGGACTACGCTCGAACGAAGTAGCCCGGAAGCAACGACCCTTTCGCGCACCGAAACACTATCTCCTCTAGCGTTCACCTGGCCACTTGGACGTGCCGACGTAGTCGGTTTGGTGCCACTACCCACCGTTTGCAAAATATAGCGTCTGATAACCTTACACTGGCTCCAACTGCACTATTTCGCGTGTTTGTAAACAATAGGACAACAAGAGCACTAAAATGAGAAGGAAAAAACTGAGAGAGGCTATTATAGAGGGTCCCTACACCGAGGTTTTAGATCAGATGAGGCCTCTCTAGGTGCCATGGAATTCGAGTAGTCACCCGTCCAAGTTGAACGATATTTTAGTCTTAGGACTCTTAAGGGACTACGCCCGAACGAAGTAGCCTGGAAGCAATGACCTTTTTGTGCACTAAAACACCACCTCCTCTAGTGTTCACCTAGCCACCTAGACGTGTCGGCGTATTCGGTTTGGTGCCATGACCCACCGTTTGCAAAATATAGCGTTTGACAACCTTACACTGGCTCCAACTGCACTATTTCACGCGTTTGCAAACAATAGGACAGCGAGAGCACCAAAATGAGAAGGAAAAAACTGAGAGAGGCTATTGTAGAGGGTCTCTACGCCAAGGTGTTGGATCAGATGAGGCCTCTCTAGATGCCACGTAGTCCGAGTTGTCACCCATCAAAGTTGAACGATATTTTGGTCTCAGTGCTCTTAAGGGACTACACCCGAACGAAGTAGCCTAGAAGCAACGACCCTTTTGCACACCAAATTACCACCTCCTTTCATGTTCACCTAGCCACCCAGACGTTCCGGTGCAGTCGATTTGGTACCACGACCCACCGTTTGAAAAACATAGTGTTTGACAACCTTACACTGGCTCCAACTGCACTATTTCACGCGTTTGCAAACAGTAGGACAGTGAGAGCACCGAAATGAGAAGGAAAAAACTAAGAGAGGCTATTGTAGAGGGTCCCTACACCAAGGTGTTGGATTAGACGAGGCCTCTCTAGGTGCCATGGAGTCTGAGTAGTCACCCGTCGAAGTTGAATGATATTTTGGTCTCAGGGCTCTTAAGGGACTACGCCCGAACAAAGTAGCCCGGAAGCAACGACCCTTTCGCGCACCAAAACACCACCTCCTCTAGTGTTCACCTAGCCACCCGGATGTGTCTGGCGTAGTCAGTTTGGTGCCACGACCCACCGTTTGCAAAATATAGCGTTTGACAACCTTACACTAGCTCCAACTGCACTATTTCACGCGTTTACAAATAGTAGGACAACGAGAGCACCGAAATGAGAAGGAAAAAACCGAGAGAGGCTATTGTAGAGGGTCCCTATGCTAAGGTGTCAGATTAGATGAGGCCTCTCTAGGTGCCACGGAGTCCAAGTAGTCACCCATCGAAGTTGAACGATATTTTGGTCTCAGGGCTCTTAAGGGACTACGCCCGAACGAAGTAGCCCGGAAGCAACGACCCTTTCGCGCACCAAAAAACCACCTCCTCTAGCATTCACCTGGCCACTCAGATGTGCTGGCACAGTCGGTTTGGTGCCATGACCCACCGTTTATAAAATATAGGGTTTGACAACCTTACACTAGCTCTAACTGCACTATTTCACGCGTTTGCAAATAGTAGGACAACGAGAGCACCGAAATGAGAAGGAAAAAACTGAGAGAGGCTATTGAGAGGCTATTGTAGAGGGTCCCTACGCCAAGGTGTTGGATCAGATGAGGCCTCTCTAGGTGCCACGGAGTCTGAGTGATGCCAAAAATCACAAAAATGATGTCTAAACGAGATGAACCCAACTTAAAGGTAAATCCTTTTAATTCAACATACCCATTCAGTCAAAAATATTTAGAAACCCTCTTCTCACAAGTCAAAGACACAGAAACCTTTGGTTGGTCATAGTGGAGAAGAATCTAATTCATATGAAGACCAAAACAAATTAGATCTATCTTTCTTTCATGAGCTCCTTTACTACAATAGAGACAAAGTACTTGCAAGAGTCCTTGAGTTAGGAGGTAGACTATTACAAGAGTATGAAGTGGCGATTAAGACCGTGAATCACAAAGTAGAAGATCCAAAATGACCATCCCTCATAGAAATGGACATCCATTTTAATACAGGTTATTCTTCCACTTCAATAAAACGTAAAAAAAATGTTGAGGATCACCCACCAAAACCAACAAGTGATTCATGAAAACCTTACTTTAAGGCTTCACGTAGATTCAAGATTGAACATAGTCACAAAGACTCACCTCCTCCTAGATTTTATGATGAAGATGATCCCTTATTCGAAGAGGATATCATTCAAAGAAAAATACTAAAACTCGCTCAAAATTTAGTGACCTTAGGTTACTTGAATAGGAATACATGCAAGGATAGACTCAAGATAAAGTTAGGTGAATTTCACATTTATCCATCTAATGAAGAAAATTTCAAAGTTTCTAAAGTGAATAGACCAATATATCACCCACAAAGGAAAAAATGATTCAACAAGAGTTGCATTCAATGAAGAATACGCTAACCACTTTCCAAGAAAGAAATGTAGGACATAATAGAAAATATCTATACAAAAAGCTATTTCCTTACCCATTTGATAAAGATATGTTTGCTACAACAATTTGCAAAGAATTTAGACATGGTCCTAATGAGAAGATGGGTATATTCAAATAACCATATCCTAACCATGGAGATAAAAAGAACAAAAAGTCAGATCATGGACAAGCTTGTAATGACTATCGGAATACTACCTACATCTATCCAAAAAATGATAAACAATTTTAATCCCTTATAGGATGCGTCCATTCATCTAATGAACAAGTAAATACCATTAGGATCTTAGAGAAAAGTTGTGATGTGGATACAAGACATTCTAGTTTGGTAATACCATTTATCCCCTACCTATTCCACAACAAGTCCAATAACAACTTAATAGAATAATTGGAAAAGACACCAGCTAGAATTTTGATCCTATATCTCCTCAAAATCACCATTGCTCATAAGAAAATATTATATAAAACACTTATGAGTTAAGGGGTGTCGACAAACATAGATCTCACACACCTTCAAGAAATTAGTACACACCTTGACTCCAACGATCATATCTCTTTTCATCAAAATCCAATCCCACGCAATAACCAAGAGAAAAAGTTACCCTTATACATAAAGCTCATTGTAACTCATCATCAGATCAAAATAGTGCTTGTGGTTTACGGGTCCTATCTAAACAGATATGCATATTGAAACTGGTGAAACAACTAGGCCATTTAGAAACTGATTTGGGTCAAAGAACATTTGGTTCCAAATGTACTCACTCCTTGTAATAAGAAATTTCCATCATTGGTCAATCCCTTAACATTATTGGAGGCAACATATCAAAAGAATGGTCTAGATGATAAATTAAGTCCTCAACATGCCTTATTAATATAAGATCTCTCAGTGTCTCTTTGATAATGATGAGACATTTGCAGAATTCATGGGAATTAGGGATTCTATTTTGAAGGGGGATCATAAGAAATATTTTCCCATCAACCTAGATGATTGTGCATACTTTGGATAAAAAGTACAGATGTGTGAACACTTGAATAAAAAGAGTATAAGAAAAATCAAGACTACTTCTGAAAATCCTTGCAAGAAAAACAAAAATAAGTCTCATAGTGAAATCCTCTTTGAGTCATTAGTAAACAAACAAGACAAAGAACATATAGAAAAATAATAGATAAATCTTGGAGATTCACTTTCAACAAAAGAAAAAAATGTTTTCATAGCATTATTATGAGAATATGAATATATATTTTCATGGTCATACATAGATATGACTTTTTTAGACCCAGAATTGGTCATGCACAACCTTGTTGTGCACTTAGATGCTAAACCCATAAAGCAGAAGTTAAGAAATATGCATCCCAATGTTACACTGCTTGTTAAAGAAGAACTGAAAAAGTCATAAATATGAAAACCAACACACATGGATATATATATATATATATATATATATATATATATATAAGAATCACAAAAAGTGTGCTCCAGACACACGTCTCTGAAAATATATATGCATAATTTCATAATGTATGTGTACATCTCAAACTAAGCACTGTGTCATAATGTACATATGGGACCACATGCGGTCGCAAAAGGCTATATATATACAATGGACTATGAATCTACTCATGACCACATATGTACATCCAGGTGGACTATAAATCTACTCATGAAACATCTTCCCTCTCTTCGCCTTGCTAGAAGTAGCACGTCCACGACCTGGGGATGTAGTGGAGGGAGATGCCACTATGGATTTCATCCGTGTGGTCCTAGGTGTCTCTAAGCATGCCTGCAACCTAACCTGCACATTCATAAACAACAAGTTTTTAACACCCAAAATTTTAAAATACATTCAAAATTTAGAAACTTGTACAATTTAGTTAAAATGCATGTGAAATCTTACCGCAATGTCATGATCCCTATCAATTTGTTGTTGACGTGTCATCAGGGACAACAATAGACTCACGAGGGGTAAGCTACATACAAATAATTAATTTTCAAATTAAATATTTCACATATACCTACAAAATTTGATATTGTAGATTTAAGTTTAATAAGAAATAATGAACCTCCAAAATTTAACAAATTTAAAAAATTGTACCTCAGTTAGTGGATCTGCAGATGCTATGGCAGTATCTACAGCAGCCTCCATAGTTTGCATATATGGAGGAGTCTCTCTAGCAGTCATAAGCTATACAAAAAACATGTACAAATCAATATTAAAATCTACATGAAAGAGGTCCAAAGCATGTAATCCACGTGAACTTCCAGTAATTAGAAACAAAGTGTAAAGAGATTTACTAACCTGCGTAAAACTCATGTGAGGCGTGCCAGTAGCCTCAGTTCCCTGAGCAAATGATGACCCGCTAGGATCTTGTGTATAAAAGAGAAAAATATTAATACATGTACAACATACACGTGAAACATTATAATAATAATCTAGTGCAATCAAATAAAATTAAAAATGTAAGTTTGTACAACTTGAAACTTACGTTTGAAACATGCCCAGCCGCAGTAGCTAGCATGTCGACACCGATGTTTCCTTCACCGGCTCTTGCTATTTAAAATAAAATAAAAAATTAGTTTTTTACATGTATGTACATGACGTACAATCAAATATATATATATATCTCAAACATGTGAATATATATATATATATATATATATATATATCTCAAACATGTGAATTAAAGTATTGTATATATATATAATATTTAAATTTATTTGAAATTTACCTTTGAAAGACCAATATCAGTGGCACCAGTTCCAAAAACATTCCCTAGCATCTCATATATAGAAAAGAAATCCTGTGAACCAGCAAATGATGTCTCGCCTGCAGTGCATACGACACCACATGATCCACAGTGGTGTGGTGCACTAGAACTGGCGCCTCCACCAACATCACCAGATGTAATCTGGTCACTATGCTGGGTGAGAGTGTCAGTGAGCTCCCTCAATGCATGCAATGTATCAATCTCCACAACCTCCTTCACTATAGGAGGGATAATTGAAGGCAGTGGGGGTTTTGGGGCATGGGGGATCCTAGGTTGACCTACGCATGCACCAGGTCTGCTCTGTGCAGAGCCACCTCCTCGACCAAAAAAGTCAGAAAAGTCAAAATAATTCGGGACCTCATTGAGCATGAACTCACAATATAATTTCTTCAAAAAATAAAGAGGAACCTCATTGTTGTTGCATGGTGGATAATCAAAAACCATCCACCATCGGTCCCAAAAATTGTTTTTGATTCTGTCATCATGGCACCAATGGATTGGGAACCATTTGCAAGTAACTGCAGGGGGGCATTGGTTCTAGGGTCGGTAAATAATGCACAAATGAGGTCTTTTCCAATTTTTTTTGTCTTTGACGGCCGCATGGGATAGTTTATCTGCATACCACCACCTACAGTCACTTCTAAAGGTGTTCCATCTATGTATTT
Organism: Taxus chinensis; assembly: GCA_019776745.2. Classification (NCBI taxonomy): domain Eukaryota; kingdom Viridiplantae; phylum Streptophyta; class Pinopsida; order Cupressales; family Taxaceae; genus Taxus; species Taxus chinensis. The sequence continues at coordinate 491,153,688 of CM034155.1, read as the reverse complement.
GGTTGGTTGCAGACTCGACTTTGCCAATCAATGTTTGCAATGTATTGGCTAAAGTCATGCGGGATGGATTTGTAGCATGGTTTTGTCTTATAGTTTGAATTAGGTTCTCAATGACAATTTTATTTTCTTAGATTCTTCCAATGATATTATCTTGCGTTCCTGTTGGCTCAGTGGGGACAGAAGGAGCCACAGGAGGCGGATCTATGTTTGGAGGAGGGTTTTGAGGAATGTTTGGAGGGTTTTGAGGAATGTTCGGTGGGTTTTGAGGAATGTTTTGACGGTTTACATGATTTCGAGCTTGCCGACCAACTGATAAAACAAGAAAATTGTATACATAAACAAACATTTCAAAAAACCCATGAAAATGCAAAAAAAAACCTAAAATGTAAAAAAATGATTACAATCGGGGACTTACCTCCTCGTCTTGGTGGCATGGTTGAATCTATCACTATCCAGAAGTCCGATGAGAATTTTTGAGGTGGTATTGAAAGCGCGAGTGAAAAACATTTAGGAAAAATCATGGTTTGAAATGAAAAATGAGGAAAATAAGGAGTCGCGGGACTGCTAAATTTTGTCTCAGAGTTCCGCGATCACAGTTTTAGGTTTGGTAATTACCAAACTTAGAATTCAGGAACCACGATCATGGTTTTAAAACTGCAAGATCGCGGTATGTAAACCGCGATCGCGGTTCCTTTATTTCAGGTTTTTATGTCCACGGAATTGTCCACCAACTTCATGCACTTACCCAGATTTTGGGGAATTGTTTAGATCTTGTGTGCATGATTGGGTTTTTTATTAAATCATAATACTATTCTGCAGTCCCAAATTATCAACAATTGGTATCGGAGCTTGGTTAGCTTGGTTATTTCAGAGCAAGGTATTTGTTTCAGTGGTTTTGTTTAGTGGTTTTACTGACAGATGTATGAGAGCAAGATTTGTTTTTTCTAATGAGGAAGATCATAGGAAGAGATTCAAATCTCAAGTGGGAGTTGGTAGATGTAAGGTTGTCTAGAGAATTATAGTGACTCAACATTGGTTAAGTGGCAACCGATGTTGGCAGGGTGACCGTGGTCGGTTATTGGGTAGCCTAGTTTTAAACAGAAAATCATAGATCTGAAGAGTTAAGAAGATGCATGGAATGTATCTTGGTTGTTGAGGTTTCCTTGGTTCTTGGAGGCACAAGCATGTTGGTCAGATTGTAGATCTAGGTTATTGAGGTATGGTTTTATCTTGGTATTGCAGTGCTTATATTATTTTGGCTACACATGCATGGTTTGGGATTGCAAATCTAGATTATGAGAATGAGAGAAGAGGAGCACGTATGCATCCTTTGGTGTAGTTAGATGCATGGGCTTCATTAGAGAGGAAAAATATAGTAGCACAGCGTGAATACATGGGGTTTCCATCAGAGAAGCATGTTCTTCAGTTGAAGATGTAGTTGAGTATCTTGGTGCTAGTAAGGTGATGTATTTCATCTTAGTGCAATTTTTATTACATGTATTATTGTTGTTAAGTTTTTGTGCAAGATTTGGGTGCTTCTTGAAATGACTGGCTCAACACAATTATCGGCTTTGGTCAGAGTAGGCACCTAGTATTGGTAACCTATGCCAATTTGTGGCGTTGTGTTAGTTCTAACAGCACCCGATGTTAGTCAAGGAACCAACATCTATCACAAAGGGTACCCGGTAACTAGTCAGTAAACCATAGTCAGTCTCTGTGACAAAGAGTTTGCACATGGTTTCTTACATTAGAAGAGGGCATGGATGGTTCAGTGTCCTATTTTGGAGGATCATGTTTCTGACACAGTGTGTGCAGGTAGAAATAGTGCATGATCACTTCAATGTTTGGATCAGAAAGAGGATGGATTTGGCTTGGTTAGTCTAGTGAGACTTTGGGTAAGGTATCTCTATATGGTTCATGTATTATTTCTTTATTTTGGAGCAGCTGATATTATGTTTGGACAGTGTGCACAGATTTACACCATGGTTTTTGGTGTTGTTTGACTTTTATTTCCCAGTTGTGTGGAATCTTGAGGACAAGGATTTCCAGTCTAAGGATGAGATCGTCAATGAAAATTCATGGTTAGACACAGTTGCAGGTAACGAAAGATGTATGAGTTGACATGGATGAAAAGAAGTTGATTCACCTACTTCACAAGAAGTCTAAACTTTTGTGATGTAGGAGTATTCTTTGATAAGAAGGGAATCGATTTTATATTTTCTTTCGTCTGGTTTTATTTCTCACTGACATATATAGCTTTTGAGATTGGTGATTAGAGGCAGTGCAGGGAATTTCAGTGTTCAGTGGGAGCAAGGAATGGTTTTTGGAATTGCAAGATTGGATACATGATGCACATGCAAAGTGAGAGGATTATGATACATTTTTGTGTGGCATGAGGCACACGTTGTTTTGGAGGAAAGTCACAATTTTGTAGGTATTTTGAGTTTATTGCATGATGAAATCACTTCTATTTTATTTTGGATTGCCTAGATATCCCTATGGGATTTCAGTTGATGGCTGTTCAACTAGGTTAAGAAGAGAGAGCAATGTTATTGACATTGAAGGATAAATAAGGAAAATCTATTTGTTATAGGTTACCGTGTGACAACATTATATATTTACATATTATTCATGTTTCCGTTGTTTTATTTCATCTTATATGGTTGTGCAGTAGGTAGATGAAATTTTTTGCTGGTATTTGCACTAATTATTAGTAGTATGGTTATAAGGGTTGTTGTAGTTGAAATTGATGAGCACAAGATTCATAAATGGATTTGAAGCTAGTCAGTGAGAGACTTGGAGATTCTGGAGAGCCTAATGATATGGATGGATGTATATGGTAAGTTTATACATGTGGATAAATTCTATTTTGTGAGTCTATGATGATGCAGATATTTATTTTGCACATGGATTCATATGAGCACAGTTTAGATGCCTTGAGCATGAGTAGGGGATGTTTGCATTTCCTCTTGTTACTATGTTACTCCTTGATAGATATGTTATCTATGAATGGTTGTCTTGGACATGCTAGTTGTTTATGCAGAGTTGGATTTGCAGAATGCAATATTTGGATTCTTTGAGTTGCGCATGTGTTGTGGAGTAATTAACCACAGGTTGCATGTAGAACTTATTTGGGTTGTCTTGACCCAGGATATTTTTTTGCATACGCATATTCCAGTTTCACTTTTATTTGATTAGTTGCATTGGTGGTTACATAGAAAAATGGATAGATGGTTGGAGAACATGGTTGGTTTTACAGGTATGGCTATGGATGTGATAGAGGCTTAGTACTTCAGTTTGAGTGGGATCTCTTGCAAGTGTGTTAGTCATGGTGGCTTGGTAGCATGAGAGGCTTGGTGTTATGATTTAGTGGGAGCTTGATGTATGAATAGCTCGTGTATCATAGATCAATAGTAGCTTCGTGCAGGTATATGGTAAGTCACAAGTTTGTTATATTCTTGGTTTTAGAAGATGGTTTAATCTTTCTGATTTCATTTGAGAGAATTGTTGATATAAAGAATAGATGGTTTTCGTGGTATGTAGAGGATGGTGATGTCAATGTATAGGTTCAACAATTTATCTCCAAGTGGGAGGTTGTTAGGATTGTGGAGCTAAATTACTTCACAATTAGCATGATTTACACCTTGCTAGTTTACTCAGTAACCGACACCAGTTAGAGGGCAATCGGTTTTGGTCAGAATAACCAGTGCCATTCAGGGTAATCGACATCGGTCAGTATCAGGGTAACCAAAACACTCAAGGTAATTGGCACTGATTACATGTGCATGAAAGTCTATATTTAACTCACAAGAATTAGATCTAACTTTGTTATAAAGTTTATCTAAATGTTGTAAATTCATGGATAAGGTGCCCTAAGTTTGTCTAAGCTTATATAAGCTAGAAAAATAGAGTTAGAATAGAAGGATAGAGGCATAATGTTAATTCTCCTTGGTTAAAGATGAAGAAGAAGAAAAGGAAGAAAAAGGTTGCATGAAGACAAAGATTCAATGGAGAGAAGTTGGACAAAAGGAAATAGTGGGTACATCTGAATGGTGAGAAGGTGGTTATGTATTCTTCTATATTTACTTTATATTGTATTGTCTAAGTGTAATGGATTGTATAGTATGCAAAGCACATAGTCTTTCATCTTGTAGATCCATAGGTTGTTGTGATATCTTGTATTGTAGATCCACGAGATGATATTATAGTATTGATCCATAGGAATCTAGTATTGTAGCTCGTCGAAGAGCTTGTGGATACAGATAATATCTAGATATTGTAGAGGAGATTATATTCTTATTTGTAGTGGGAAATGCAGTGAGATGGAGGAGAGAGTTAGTTCTTGGTGCATATATAGGGTTGCACATTGGTAGACCCATGTGAGAGGTCTTGTTTACAGATTCACAGGAGAGCTTTATTGCATAGTGGGAGATGTAGTAGTTACTGGTATGTGAGATCTGGTGGTATTTGGAGGCACAGTTGTAGTGCACTCATGGAGATTTGTTTAGAGATCTGGAGGATAGGAGATACTCTTCGAGAGATGCATTGCACTCTTGTATTAAAGAGTTGGTTTGTAATCTTGTCATATTATATATATGAGATCTCTATTTTTGATGGATGTAGCCCGTATTAGGTGAACCATGGTACATGTTGTGTTATGTGTGTGTACTTTTTTTATTTGAATTATTCTATTTTTTACTTCCATTGCTATAGATTTTGGGGAATTGTTTAGATCTTGTGTGCATGATTTCATTTGTTATTGAATCATAGCACTATTCTACAATCCCAAATTCCCAAAAAGCTACAATTAGATCACACAACATTGCATGATATTTAAAAAAAAGAAAACCTAGAAAAACTAAGACAAAACCTAAATGATGATAAAATATCTCCCGTCTTGGCTCTGGCAGGAGGCGCGAACTAGCCAAGTGGATTTTTTATCTGGAGTTATATATACCACCTCCTAAGTAGGTAGTTACTGCTATATTTCCAAAGATATTACAGACCTTACAGGAGGTCAATGAAGCTATACGAGGTAAAGAAGTAGGAGCACAACCTAGCTAACATGATAGGGATGCATCACATGAGGCTCAACACCCTTCTCAGCACAACGAGGAGCATAGAGAAGAGAACTCCCATTTGGATTCTGTTAGACTAGATTCACCTCTTAAGGGACATGGAGATAGGGTTTCAAGACATAGAGATAGATATAGGAGCCCTACACCGAGAGATGATCATGTAGAGAGACCTAGGGGTTGATAGAAATCAATTGTAGATCATATTAGGGAGATCTTGAAGCTACGTCTATCTAATTATGTTGGTAATACAAGCGGATTTTAGGTAGAGGCTTGGTTAGTGAGCTTGAATGGATGCTTTTAAGATTTTCCCATGTACTAGTAACATGAAGGCTTGTGTTACGATTCATCTTCTGAGAGATGGAGTAGGTGTTTAGTGGAGGAATAAGGAGAAAAAGATCCATGTAGACTTATATATGATTACTTGAAATATTTTTGAGGAGTGGTTCAGGATTAGATATATTTCCAGTAGGTTTATTTAGTAGAGGATCAATGAGTTTCATGACCTACGTCACACATCCATGACAATAGATGAGTATGAGATTCATTTTCTAGACATTTCTCTTAGTCCATGTCGACTATTGGTAGGTATGTCTACTATTTTGCATTCACAGGTTCACTCATTTTAGTGAAGTGATTTGGCTAGGTGCAATAAGCTGCCCTGATACACTCTAGTTGAAGCTATTGAGAATTTATTCTTGTTTTGGTCAAGGATGACCATGGGGAAGAATCAGGTTACCGCTCAGAGTATATGTTAGGGAATAAGGGATAAAATATGTAGAATAATCCCTCATAGAATCGAAACAGTAATAATTTGTAAAAATATTACAAGTATCTCAAATAAAAGTGCAAATAAAATAACACAACACAAAGAGATAGTATTTAACGTGGTTCACCCAATTTGGGATCTATCCACCAAGAATCACTTGCTCAAATTTTATTACAAGCCACCACTCTATAAATACAATACCCAGATCTATTTGGAAGGAATATGCTGGATAGCAAACTCTATTTAGAATTCACACCCGAATTCAAAGCACATCTGCAATGTTTTTAAGATCATATCTATCATATGCATAAACCCATATAAATAGACAACGACTTAAGAGCAGTTTTACAAAACCATGGGCTATCAAAACCATGGGAAAAAACCGGTCCCATAAACCTATGGAATCAAAATCCTACCCATATGAGAAAAGACACGTTTCCCAAGTATATCGAGGCACGTTTTAAAGCCAATTAATTTTTTCTTACAAGGGCATGTACCCCTGAACCCCTGCTATTGGGGGTTGCTGCACATTGGACCCCCGCTCGGGCCCCAGCCCAGTGGCTCCAAACCCTGGTGCAAGAGGAATACTTTATAAAGTGTATCAATACTCTTAGTGTATAGTTTTCAACACTTTCCTACACATGAAAATAGGCTCCACAACCTAACAATCTCCCACTTTCGAGACTAGTTTTCCTCTGAGAAAGCTTGAATCAAACCTTCACTAGTTTCAACGAAGACCAACCAAAGATGAACACAACTTAAGTTTTTCCCTTGTGACCACCTTAATCATTATGTCTGCAGGATTCTAATTGGTATGAATCTTCTCCAGCTTCAACTTCTCTTCCTCACAAAGTTGTCCTGATGAAATGGTACCTTAACTGTATATGCTTCGTCCTAGAGTGGAAAGCAGAGTTCTTAGCTAGGTGTATATGACTCTGAGCTATCACTATGTAACTTTCCTTCCTCCTACTTATGCCCCAAGTCCTCAAGAAATTAATGTAACCAAATTATTTCTTTGCTTGCCTCTTTGGAAAAAACATACTCATCCTTCGTGGTTGACAAAGCCACCAAATTCTGTAGTCATGAAATCCAACTTACTACTGTCCCACCTATAATGTAAACATAACCTGTTGTTCTCCTCTTGCTGAAAGTTACATCTCTAAACCATATCTAAATCTACATAACCACACAAAGTGGTGCTTGATTTTACTGTAGCACAAAATGAATTTCACCATGGTCCCTCTCAAATACCGTAAGGATCCACTTTACTGCCTACCAGTGATCTCTATCTAAATCACTCATAAGTCTACTCACCACTCGCACTACATGTGTAATATCAAGCCTGGTGCACACCATGACATACATAAAACTACCAACCGCTGATGAGTAAGGTACCTTAGACATCTTGTTTTTCTCCTTCTTTGTTTTTGGAAATTTCTCCTTTGATAACTTGAAATGGCCTGCCAAAGGAGTCCCAACCGGTATAGCATCCTACATATTGAACCTCTCCAAGACCAATTTATTAATGTACTCAGTCTTGAGATTAATTCAGCTTCCATTCCTTCCTATCCCAGAGATATCCTCATACCAAGGATTTGTTTTGAAATTTGCCCCAAATCCTTCATAGCCTAAAGGATTCACTTAGATGCTTCTTGAGTACTTTTATTTCCTGTATGTTTTTACCTGCAACCAACATGTCATCTACATACAAACATAGGATAATATAACTGTCATCCTCAAATTTCTTTATATACATGAAATGGTCAAAATGACATCTAATATAACCTTGCTCCATCATGAAGCTATCAAATTTCTTATACCATTGACGTGGAGCTTATTTTAAGACATACAAGCTCTTCTTCAGTTTGCACACCATCTCCTCTTTACCTTTGACTTTATAGCCCTCTGGTTGCTGCGTATATAGTTCCTCCTCAAAATCACCATGGAGAAATGTAGTCTTTACATCAAGCTGTTCTAAGTGCAAGTCTGTTGCTGCAACTATTCCTAGAACAGTTCTAATAGAAGTCATTTTTACTACAGGAGAAAAAAATCTCATCAAAATCTATACCTTTTTTCTGTGTAAACCCCTTGACCACCAACCAGGCCTTGTATCTTTTCTTGCCTCCTTCTTCCTCTTTGACTCTGAACACCCACTTGTTTTGTAATACTCTTTTTCCTTCAAGTAGCTTCACCAAATCCCATGTCTGGTTCTCCAGGAGAGCCTAATGCTCCTCATCCATGGCTTGCTCCCACTTCTTCCTAGCATCTACCTGCATTGATTCATCAAAGCTCTCTGGCTCTCCACTATTAGTGAGTAATAAATAATAAAGAGAAGGAGAAAAATGTTTAGGCTCTCTTCTTACCCTAAAAGACCTCCTCAATATAGGAGTTTGGGGTTACTGCTGAGGAGGTTCCTAAACTGATTTATGTGTTACTTTCCCATCCAGAAGATCCTTTACCGTTGCATATTCTTTCTTGGATTCTTCTCTATTTTCCTACAACTGCTGCTTATACATGAATTTCTCATTAAATACCACATCCCTAGATCGAATGATTTTCTTGTCCTTAATACTCCAACATTTATATATCCAAATTTATCACCACCATAACCAATGAAAGTACATTTTTCTTATTTAGCCTCTAGCTTGGTCCTATCATCCTTGTCTATATGGGAAAACACCTCACATATAAAGACTCTAAGAAATGAATAATCAACTTTCTTACCATACTAAGCCTCCTCAGGTATGCCTCCATCCAAGGCACTTGAGGGTCCTCTGTTTATCAAGTACACAGTTGTGCTCACCACTTCTACCCAAAAATAAAGAGGCAGTACTGTATGTGACTGTCGACACTAAAATTTTCCTCCATAATTTCTATTTCATTAATGTATGTATTAGGAATAGGATGTTGTTAAGTGTAATTAGTAGTAGCGTCCGATAGAAGATAACGGCGCTGCCAGTACGACGCCGCCAATAATGTGGAGTATGGTAATAGTCAAAGTACAATAGGAATGTTGTAAAAAGTAAATATTTGTCGTAAGTGGTCCGGTAATATTAAAATGTCAAAGTTTGGGTAATTAGAGAAGTAGGGTCTACATGATTAGGAATTAGAAATATTATATTGGTAATAAGGACAAGGAGTGAGGTCATAAATATTTTGTGTATTTTATTTGTAAAAAGTCTAAAAATGTGGAACCCATGTAAAATGATAAGGTTTATCTTATCTTAAAAGATAAGCTTACATGTACAGATAAGAGTTAAGGTATGGAATATGATTCGTCAGAGTGGATTTCTTATCCTATCTTAGAGATAAGATGGATAAGCCTGTAAGTTCTATAAATAGAGAGGCCACCCCCCTCATTTAGCATAGAAAGAAGTAGTGAGAAATATTGTAGGAAGTGTGCAAAGGAAGCCATCAGTTAAAGGTGTGTTGAAGAAGCCATCGAGAGGTGTAATTGTAAAGTTTCTCCCATAGTCTTGTTGAAGTACCTCATGGGTGAGATTGTAACAATTTCATGTTAATATTATAATTTACTTTGATATTTCAGATTTTTCATCATTCCGTCTTATCATAGTCGATGGTATTTTTGTGTTATGTTGTTGTTTTGTTTCCAGATTACATCCACCAAACTAAAGGCTGTGCATTAGTAAATAATCATAGCACGAGGAGTTCCCGGTGAAGAATTATCATAGTGCCGGATTGGTGATGACATTTTGGTTCCGTTGCCGGGACCATTCCTCGTTGGTGGATTTTCTGGAGAGATATTCCCACTTAGTCAAAAATCAATTGGAGGGTAACCTTGTTTTTACTGTGCATAGTAGTTACCATGGTAAAGTCATTTTACCGTGAATAGTAGTTACCATGACAAAGTCATTTTTGCTGGAATAGTATTTATCACAGTAAAGTCAATTTTTACCGTGAATAATATTTACCGTAGTAACTTCACTTTTTACCGTGAATAGTATTTACCGCAGTAATTTCACTTTTTACCGTGAATAGTGTTTACCACAGTAAAGTCAGTTTTTACCGCAGTAAGTCAAGTTTTACCATAGTTTACCGTGGTCATTTCTATTTTACTGTAGAAAGGTGTAAAGTCACTTTCTATTATAGTGATTCCAATTATTTGTGCACATAAGTCTTGTTGATTGTACTTGTGGGTTGGTATTTCACGGTGGTTACTTTTGAAAATGGGAAAGATTCCTGTTTTTTCAGCTCAATCTAATGAAGATGCTTCTTCTTTCATTCAAGAGTTTAAACGATCTTGTATTTGTAATGGCCTCATAAGAAGGGAACAATGGACTGAATTTTTTCCTACCTTTTTGGATGGTTCAGCACTTAGGTGGTTTGAAACACTAGGTGATAATGTGAAAAATTCATGGGATTTATTAACTGAAAGTTTTCTTGAAGAATTTGGTGAACAACAGAGATATGCAGATCTCATGATCGATATCACAAAGCTAACCCAAGGAGAGAAGGAGAAGATAAGGGATTATCATGCTCGTGTTCTAGAGCTAAGGAGGAAGCTCGATGCCCAGATCCGGAAGGAAGGATTAGCGGATGGGTTGATGAACGGCGTGGATAATCTCCTATGTAAGCACTTCATTCTTGGGATGAAGCCAGAGATCAGACAACGAGTGAAGTATGACCGCCCAGCTACCATTGAACAAGCAAAGGAGATTGCAAGAAGGCAAGAAGAAAGCATGGAAGAGGAGCCCAAAGAAACTGTTGCTAAAGTAGAGCCTACACCAGTACCTTTGGTCCATAATCCACAACCACTCCCGGTGAGCACAAATATTTCTCCTAGTACATCTACTGAGTATGAAGATCTGCTCAAAAAGATGGGTCAGTTAACTATTAATCTTCTTCAAGGAAAGGAATTTAGTTCTCAGGGAGGAGATAGAGGTCCAAAAAGAAATATTTCTGAAGTTGTTTGTTATGGTTGTTATAAAAAGGGTCATTATAAGTATAATTGTCCAGATAGAGCTTCTACATCTGGTACAAGAGATAATGATAAAGGAAAAGCACCTGTGAATTCTCTTGATGTAGTAGATAAGAGTAGAAATAATGAAGTAGATGTGTTTGTAACAAAAAGAAAGAAAGAAAAAGATAATCAAGATGGAACTGATCCTAAGAAGATGAAAGGAGAAACTAGTAAGAAACATAGGAGAAGAAAGTTGGGTGTGCAGGATTTTCTGATTTCACAGGGGCAAGGACCATACTCCATCTTGGAAGATCTGTCCAAAAGGCCTGCAAATATTACATATGGTCAACTCTTGGCTATGTCTTCTGAGAAGAGGTGGGAGTTGCGAGGTGGACTCAATGCTCGAAGAAGGAAGGAGGTTGAGGTCCCTGTTTTGGAGGCAGAGGCAGATCCCTATGCTCCACAAGCTGAGGTATTATGTAATGGTATTTCAATTCATGATGTCTTAGTTGATGGAGGTGCTGCAGTTAATGTAATGACCGAGTCTGTAATGAATATGTTGGGTTTAAAAATTGATCGCCCTTCAACACTTATGTTAAGGTCATTAAATAAGGGAAAAACTAAACCAGAAGGTGTAGTTTCAAATGTGGCAATATCTGTTATGGGTGTTGTATGTGTGGTAGACTTTCAGGTGATGAAAAATGGTACTGTTGCATACCCAATGCTGCTGGGAAGACCATGGCTAAGGAGAGTTCATGCAAGAAACTACTGGAATGAAGGTTTCATGACACTTGGACGTGGTAGAGAGAGGGTGAAGATAAATGTGATCCCTCGGCATCATAAAGCAGAACCTGTGGATTCAAGTGATGAAACTGATGATTGGACATCCTCTGATTACTCTAGTACCAGTGAAGTGGACACTGAAGATGAAGAAAGCGAGGTGGATGTTTCAGTCATGGATATCCTGCCAGTCACACCAACTCATGACCCCATAAAATTATCTGAAGAAGAAGTTGATGATCGTCTCCAACAAATAAAGATTGGTGATGCTGTGATGGAGAGTGAGAAGGAATCCTACCTCCAGCTCTTTCGAAGGTACATACACCTATTCACTTTTGATTACAAGGAACTCCGTCAAGTAAGTTGGGTAGAACATTGTATTGAGCTGGTAGATGGTGCTAAGCCCATAAAGCAAATGCCATATAGAATGAATCCTAATTTTTCCAAGACTGTAAAAGAAGAAATAGATAAGTTGCTTGATGCAGGATTCATATTTGCTGTGGAGAATTCAGAATGGGTTTCTCCCATTGTGATCTCAATAAAAAAGAATGGGAAGCTACGCATTTGTGTTGATTACAGGAAGCTCAATAAGGCAACAAAGAAGGATCATTACCCTCTTCCATTTTCAGATCAGATCTTGGACGAAGTAGCTGGCCAAGAGTGCTATAGTTTTGCTGATGGATATAGTGGCTACAACCAAGTTCGTATAGCAGAGAAAGATCAGCTGAAGACCACGTTCACCACTCCTTGGGGAACGTTTGCTTATAGAGTTATGCCTTTTGGGTTGTGTAATGCTCCAGCAACATTCCAGCGTTTGATGAATAGGGTGTTCGAACCCTACATTGGGACCTTCATCAGAGTATTTCTGGATGATTTTTACATCTATGGGAGCAAGTTGGACCACCTGCACCAAATGGAGACAGCATTTCAAAGGTTAGATGAAGCACAAGCCTCACTAAACCCTACAAAGTGTGTCTTTGGATGTTCTAAAGGCGTTTTGTTAGGGCATGTTGTATCCAGAGATGGTATTGGTACTGATCCTGATAAAGTTTCAAAAATCAAAGATTTACCATTTCCTATGAATAGAAGTAAGTTGAGATCATTTTTAGGCCATGTGGGTTACTATAGAAGGTTCATCAAGAATTTCTCAAAGATTGCACAGCCACTAACCCAGTTCTTGAAGAAGGATGTTACTTATGAACCAGGAAATAAGGCGCATGAAGCTTTTGGACAACTGAAGGAAGCCCTGGTGTCTTCACCTGTTTTGAAGAATCCAGAATGGAGCAAGCCATTCATTGTGTACACTGATGCCTCAGATGCAGCACTAGGAAGTACTTTGAGCCAAAAGGATGAAAATGGGAATGAACATCCAATTTACTTTGGGAGCAGACAAATGAGCAGTGCTGAGGTAAACTATACTGTAACTGAAAAAGAGGCTCTGGCTATCATTTTTGCTGTAAAGAAGTTTAGAAATTACTTGCTAGGGAAAAAATTTCTAGTTGTAACAGATCATCAGGCTCTAAAATATATTGTAAATAAGCCTAACCCATCAGGGAGGATAGCAAGATGGATAATTTTGCTACAAGAATTTGAATTTGATATTATAGATAGGCCAGGAAAGAAGCATGTCAATGCAGATGCACTCTCTCGAGCCTATGATGGTTTAGGATCATCTTGTGATGATGATGATTTCCCTGATGCAGCATTGTTATCCCTTGACACAATCCCTAGTGAATACATAGATATTTGGAATTATCTGAATGAATTCAAGTTTCCTGATGGTGCCAATGCAAAGACTAAGAGAAAGATTACTCAAGCCAGTCGTCCATATTCTATTCTGCATGGAGTATTATTTCGAATAGGACCTGATGGACAGTACAAGAGGGCAGTTGGACGTGATCAAGGGAAGGAACTGCTAGAAGAATTCCACAATGGTACATGTGGAGGGCACTTCTCTGGACAACTTACAGCAAGAAGGATCTTGGATGCAGGTTATCACTGGCCCACTCTTTTTAAAGATTGTTATAATTATTGTAAGACATGTGATATTTGTCAAACACATGGTAACCGTAAGACTTCATCAGCTCCATTATGCCCTATTCTTCCACTTGGTCCCTTTGAAAAGTGGGGAATAGACATTGTAGGTCCACTTCCAACTACCTCACGCCAAAATAAGTATATTGTAGTTGCCACAGATTATTTAACCAAGTGGGTTGAAGCTAGGCCATTGAAAACAGCTTCCATGGATGAAGTGGCAAGGTTCATATATGAACGCATTGTCACCAGATTTGGTTGTCCATTAGAAATTGTAACAGATCAAGGAAGCCACTTCATTAATGAGGTGGTAGAAGCCCTAGTCAATAAGTTTTCTATTAAGCATAGGAAGGCAACAACATACAAACCAAGCACAAATGGACAGGTGGAACGAACAAATTTTGTGTTGTGTCAAATTCTAGCAAAAGATGCAGCCTTGCAGGTACATAAATGGGATAAAAGGATTCATGCAGCATTGTGGGCATATAGGGCAACATCAAAGTCAGCAACAGGATACTCTCCATTTCAGTTGGCCTATGGCATTGATCCAGTTCTTCCTATTGAGTTTGATATTCCCACTGTGAGAGTTATGAAAAATGAAAGGATGGATGAAAGTGATTCAGTAAAAGAAAGGTTGGTACATCTTCATTTGCTAGAGGAAATGAGGGAAATAGCAAAGGATACAAGCCATAAGAAGAAAATGAAGCAGAAGGAATACTTTGATCAAAAGATCCTTTGGTCTCCATTTCAGGTGAATGACTTGGTTCTAGTATATGATTCCAGATACAAAAAAAGAAGACAGAGGAAATTTCTTCCAAAATGGATGGGGCCCTACAAAATAGCAGCTGTGCATGAAAATGGTACGTACCGACTGGAGGAATTGGATGGCACTCCCATTACGAAATGGGTCAACCACGACAAGTTGAAGATTTTCCAAGCACCAGAATAGTCTACTCCGAGGACGGAGTAGAAGCTAGGAAGGGGGAAGATGTCGACACTAAAATTTTCCTCCATAATTTCTATTTCATTAATGTATGTATTAGGAATAGGATGTTGTTAAGTGTAATTAGTAGTAGCGTCCGATAGAAGATAACGGCGCTGCCAGTACGACGCCGCCAATAATGTGGAGTACGGTAACAGTCAAAGTACAATAGGAATGTTGTAAAAAGTAAATATTTGTCGTAAGTGGTCCGGTAATATTAAAATGTCAAAGTTTGGGTAATTAGAGAAGTAGGGTCTACATGATTAGGAATTAGAAATATTATATTGGTAATAAGGACAAGGAGTGAGGTCATAAATATTTTGTGTATTTTATTTGTAAAAAGTCTAAAAATGTGGAACCCATGTAAAATGATAAGGTTTATCTTATCTTAAAAGATAAGCTTACATGTACAGATAAGAGTTAAGGTATGGAATATGATTCGTCAGAGTGGATTTCTTATCCTATCTTAGAGATAAGATGGATAAGCCTGTAAGTTCTATAAATAGAGAGGCTACCCCCCTCATTTAGCATAGAAAGAAGTAGTGAGAAATATTGTAGGAAGTGTGCAAAGGAAGCCATCAGTTAAAGGTGTGTTGAAGAAGCCATCGAGAGGTGTAATTGTAAAGTTTCTCCCATAGTCTTGTTGAAGTACCTCATGGGTGAGATTGTAACAATTTCATGTTAATATTATAATTTACTTTGATATTTCAGATTTGTCATCATTCCGTCTTATCATAGTCGATGGTATTTTTGTGTTATGTTGTTGTTTTGTTTCCAGATTACATCCACCAAACTAAAGGCTGTGCATTAGTAAATAATCATAGCACGAGGAGTTCCCGGTGAAGAATTATCATAGTGTCGGATTGGTGATGACATGACCATCAAGATGGGCTACTAACACATCCATGTATTGTAGCGATGAACTCCACTCAAGCCCACTACCTCCACATGCTATAGCTCCAACGGGGTTCGCTGCACCATGCACTGTTCACTGCAGATAGCAGTCTTAAAAAACTAATTATCGAATATGTAACTGCTGCAATACTCCCCTGCATCTATCTGACCTGAGACATTTTAGCATTAAGACCTATTACATTCTATACCATGACTTTTCATATTCACCAAAGTATCAAATACCCTCCACAATATTTTCACCCTACCCATCCCAACTAAACCTAACCTATATCACTTGTTACACCTTTGATAAAAGTAACATAATAAGGCTTGAACCCCCAAGAGATGATACGGTTCATCCTAACCCCACCCATTAGTCTGCAACAACTTTAACTAACACCAGTCACCTGTTCTGTGACTGATATTGTTTCACCCTTTAACCGGCACCGGTCACCTGCTTTGGTGACCCATGATATGCAGTCCTCACCGTTACTCTAACCACGGTTACCCCTGTATATCCAGGCCTTGGTCACCTATTTAGTGAGCTCAATACCAGTTCCATGGCTCATATCGACGCAAGACCTACAGTGACCGACGCCGTTGTATCTACTGTCGCGGGAAAATGCACAAGATTCCCAAACATTAGTGCTATAAGTGGTCTAAAATCCCTCCCGTTCCGTGCCTTCTTACCTCTTGCCACCTACAAGAGCACCCTAAACTAACCTTCCTAGACCTCTACCCACTCCACCTATCATAATTTACTACCCTCCCCCTTCCGAACTTTTTGCCTGCTATTCCCCCCATACCCAACTTTTATTTTTACCCAGGCAAAAAACCAAACATCCTTCAAAAAACCTACAAAAAACACTAATCCACATCCTCTAACCTGATCAAATCCATAATCTAGAGTAGGGTGCTTACCTCATCGCGCTACCGATCATTACTCAGTGGCACGTCATGGCCAAAATGCTACTGGTGGCCCACCCGGTCCATAATCTGGCCTAATGCCATTCACTATCTGGAGCTAGCATCGCAACCTTCGACCTGAATCTAAATCTCTCAACCTGATCTCAGTAATACTTGTTGCTCACCAAGAATCAAACCCATGTCCACATCACACTACCAGTTGCCACACTGTCCTCGTTCTTGTCTGGACACTATTGTCTCTCTTCTTCTCCCGAAGTTTTCAATAGTCATTTGCATGCCCAGAATTGTAAATAACAAATGCCATAACAAAAAAATGTGGATTTTTTGGATTTTATAACCAACCCTGATCCTAACTGACGTCGGTTACCATTGATTCGACTATTCGGTCTGTCGTGCCCTACCATTTTCTAGTCATCAAAGCATTCCCTATATTAGATGATTCCCTAGAGATTATCCATGACCAATATCGGTCACTTAGAATCACCCCTACACATATGCCTTCAAACTTTTTCAACTTTTACCCCCACCCTTCACCTTGAGTCCTTTAGCCAACCCATTTACAGGTTACCTTTCCTGACTCTCAGGTCATTTTCTACATCCCTAATAAAGTCCTAACTTCTGGGGACTCAAATTCTATTTTAACCCTACCTTGGCCTATTTACAACCGTATGCCAATGACCTAACTGATTTGCTGACTTGGACCATCGCTCAGTGATCTTCATATTGACCTCAATGTGTTCATTAAAAATACCTTGTATGAGGCTGTTACCTGTGTTGATTGACCTGATGACCTCACCTAATGCCTATTGCCGTGACCGTTCTATCGTAACCCTTTTCCTTTGGTGTACATGGAACAATACCTAAGATGTTCCTGCACCTAACCTATGTTGTGATTGTCCCAAGTGACCATATCCTATACCTTGGATATCCAGAATCTGCTTCAGTAATGCTTGAGGGTTTGGATAAACCTTCTCAGACCTTAGACGAAATGTAGAGTTTTCCTGCTCTTCAACCGAGTAGCGTGTTGTGGTTTATTCGTGTGCGTGCGTTTAACTATTACTGACGTTCTGACCTATTGAATTTATTATCCCTAGATCTTCCGGAGTAGACCTTTAACCCTTTCTCCCATCTGCCCGCCTAAAACTTTTCCTCCCATTTAACACTTTTATCAAACCAAACTTAGGCTCTGATTCTACCATTCGGCCTCGTCCGTAATCCTGGTTAAAATGAGGGGGAATCATCCCTCACCCAATTGCAACATAAGAAACTAATAAACAAAAAATATTACATATCTTAAATAAAAGTGTAGAATAAAATAACACAAAACAAAGAGACAATATTTAGCATGGTTCACCTAATTTGGGCTACATCCACCAAGAATCACTTTGTAGACACTAAAATTAGGTCACACTCCCCTTTGATCTCTCGACAAATAAGTACCCTTCATCACATTGACCTAACCATGGCCCCTTTCACTCTAATAATATTAATTTAATTAATATAATTAAATTAATTCATTATCCTCACTATATTTATTATTTAAATATCTTATTTTAAATAATATCCACACATATAGTTCACTTAGACACCTCACCAAAGCCAACTCAAACTAAGACCTATTCTTAGTAAGTTGCCATAACTAACTAAGACTTACCCAAACCCTAAAAATCAATGCCTACATTCCCTCTAACCACATTCCCGCATGCTTACAAGAAGCTCTCAGTCTAATCCACGGGTTAACGACATGAAATCTGAGGAAATCAAGAGGATCTTCCTAGTTTAGTAAACCTAGGAAATCCCGCCTTGACCGATGCCGGTTACCCCTAACCGTCGCCGGTTAAGCCGGAACCACCATCGGTTACCCTTTTAACCCCAAAACAACCTTATTCTCAAGGTTGGAAGTTGGAAGTTGAAAGCAAAAGCAGAAGGTTGGACAAGCATAAACACATCTCAGAGAGATAACGCATCTTCAAAGAGTGAATTCCAATGAGAACACGCATGCAAAGAAGGAGATCAGGCACTTTCTCTTGCACAAGCCATCCCAACCATGATTTGATCTAACCAAGCAAAGAGGAATGTACATGCAGCCCATGCAGAAGCTTTCTTTCAGTTGGTGATCACTTGCAACCTTCAAACCTCTCATCAGCACCTCCATCCCTCACTCACAGGCATCCAGGAGCAGAATTCAAGTAAGTATAGCATCATACTTCTCTGGTTTATTTCATTTCATCATTACTTTATCATCTATTGTTTACCTAGCCACCTATTGGCCTTCTCCAACACTTCCACCTCCATATACCCATTAAAATCTGACCAAATCCTACCCCAGTCACCCAATACCTCATCCCAACTAAAAAAATCCTTTGTGCAATCACAAAGGTGACCCAAAGCTTGTTTTGTGGCATTCCCAGATTTCCACAGTAGCCGGTACTGGTTACACTTAACTATCATCAGTCACCCTTAACTGACATCGATCTCTGTATTTTCCCATATATCCCAGAACAAAGACCTACCCACCTAATTTCACCTTACCCTCATCCACCTGTGATTTACCTGAGAGCTCTGTCAGACCTGCAGAGACCCAGAACCAGTTACTTGACCTTTGGATCCTATTCTAGCCTAGCCTGTTAGATTAGATCTATTTCTTATTGTGTTTTAAGTGAGATACCTAAATCATTTCAAATTACAATAGGATTTACTTTATTTACAACATTAAATTGTTTAAAATAGTGGACTGATAGCCATCTAGGAAGTATCACACTTCCCAGATCTAGCATACGCTAGGCAGTTCACTACACATATTGTTTAATTCCTTTTGGTGGTCTTGCTTTTATTACAGGTAGTTCCTCCTAGCCAAAAGGAAGTTCTCACAATCAGCTGTGGATTCGGAAGTCATACACATGCACAACAACCCATCACCTAGCATTTGAACAGATATTCCTCCTACACCCGTTACCCTATTTGTTTTGTCAACACTTCAAAGAAACGATCTAGAATCAGGTGAAACATTTTGGCGTGCTGGGTGGGACCCATCCGGGGTTCCTCGCATTTCATTCATTCTTAGGAAAAATTGTTTGTTTGTTTCCCTTCTGAAAAGCATACACATTAATCTTCTTCCTTGGTAACCCACCTTTTCTTTCTATTTGCTCTAAAGGAAACTTTTCTTTTAGTGTAATTAAAAGGAACCATTTCTTCATGTTTTCGGCATTGTACTAAAAGAGCATCCCTCTTCCTTTTCATCTTATTGTGTCATCCAACTTCACACTTCGATTTGGGCTTAAAAATAAGTGCATTGCATTCTGATTTATTGCATTAGCTCACATTAATTGAGGGCAACCTATACGCTGGAAGTCATGACCAACTGATGGTTAACAAACAAATCATAGAAAAGCACTTCTTTCCTTTTCTCTTTCTCTGAGTCTTACCAAACCTCACAAAAAATTCAAAATATACACATTCTTAAACAACATCCTACCTAGAAAAAGTTGTAGGTGATCACATGATCACGGTATAGTGGGCACCCAGCTCGCTGCTCTGTCAAGTCATACTTCAGAGTGAAGCCCACCCCCACCATAACATACCTGAAACCTCACCTTTTAGATCTCCTTCTTTGTAGGAAGCCATCCTCACCAAAAAAATCTATTTCACAATTCATGTGTCAGTCCTTAAATAGCATAAGATAAACAAACATAATAGAAAAGGCACTCCTAGGATCACATTTTTCTTAGTGTTTCTGCTTGGCTTGCATTTTGAGGTGAGAGATCACATTCTTCATTTTTCTTGTTCATCCTTACACGCTCCTCATCACAGCTGGTGTATTCCGGCTTCACCTGAGTGTGCCTGGGCCATATCATCATCATTCTTAGAATTATGGGTCTGATTCTACATCATATTTTAATTCACAACCACTTTTTTCATCACTGTTTCAATTTCACAATAATCGTCGTCGGTTATACCCAACTGACGTCGATTCCAAGTCCTTTTGTTAGCCTACCCAAAAGGACATTTTATTCATTTTCTTCCACTTTTCACAATCCTTATCACTGCCATCATTCTCATTGACATTGTAAAACACCATCAAATTTGTCATACCTGTCAGATTTTACCTTCTTCCTGGTTTTTCACTCACTGACCATTTTCTACAGTGACCAGTAGCGGTTACGCCTAACCGGCATTTGTTTGCCTTAACTGGCATCGGTTAGCCTGTCTCACTTTCCAACCACCATTTGGTACCTAATCCACTTTTTACCATTAGATTCACCTGTTCCTGTTGTTTTCTGTGTCATTCACAGAGAAGCAGCCCTACCTGATCAGTACTGGTTCACATGGTGTTGACCCGAAGACAAGCAAGCGCACTTGTATTTCACGCCAGTTGTCAACCACTCCCACCTAGTCCCTCACCACCTTCCATTTTATCACCAGCCATGGATCCCATCCAACCTATCACTATCACTACCGGAGATGAGGAGTTCACACGACTCCTTGACCAAAACCCTGTCGCCTTGCAGTTTTACCTTTCCCACTTGTCCACTCGAGATGCCTCAGGTCAGTTGATATACGGCATGCCCGTATCTATCCCCCTGACTCTCACTCCCACTCCTGCATCAGCCCCATCTAGCTCTGTGCTACCCGCATCTACCTTACCCCTAGTTGTTTCGCAGCTAGGTCCTATACCCACTATGACTGTCACGTCTGCTACCTCCGTGGCACCTGTTACATCCACCATACCCTCGATAACTACCCCAAACACATCCTCATCTTCCCCTAATGTCTCACACATACCCATAGCTACATTACCACCTCCCGTGTCGGTGACCCCTACCCCTTTTCAGAACGTGGTCCTTTCCATTCCACAATCATTGGCCCCCATTGCCACTAGGGTTACCACGACCCTTCCACCTCCATATACATACTACCAACAAACCTCCTGTTTCCTCCATTATTCACTCAGGGTACGTACCCCCTGTTTCACTACCTTCTTCTCAATCAACCTACATGGCAGCCCCATACACTGGAGTTCCACCCCTGTTATATGCCCAAAACCAACCCTCTCACGCTACAAGAAGCACCCAATCATCACAACCCACCAATGACTTAATCAAATTGATGTTGGACAAGATGCAGACATTAGAGGCATCAGTTTCCAGCTCCCGCAACACTCTCACCTATGACGAGATTTGCAACGAGCCCATCCACCCATCCATTCCTATCTGCTCATACCCCGTGCATTTGGAAATGCCTAAATTCAATCTTTTCAATAGCAAAAAAGACCCGCAGCAGCATTTGTGATCGTTCAAACATGGGTGTTATATGATCACTCATGATGATGCCTTGCTCTTGAGAACCTTTCCCATGTCCCTTACTGGACCTACATTAGATTGGTATAGTGGGTTACCTAGACACTCTATATTCTCATTCAATCAGGTAGCCCAAGCCTTCTTGGATCATTTCTCTATCAATATCGTCAAGAAGGTTACCATGACTGATCTATACTCCACACGTCAGTATGAGGATGAATCTATCGCAGATTTTGTCACTCGTTGACGTAGCCTGATCAATCAACTTACCTTCCAACTACCACAAACAGAACTCATCGAGATCTTCACATGGGCTTGTGCTAGACATATCTCACTGACCTTGCAGGTCCAAACCTTCTGAACATTCAATGAAGCATTCACTATGGCACGAAAGTTAGAGATTCAGGCCATTTGAGAGAAGAAAATCCAATTACGCAATAAGAATTTGGCATTCAAGTCAAATGATACCTCTTCTTCTTCCAAACCACAAACCAATTATTCAAAAGCTAAGGGCACCACTAATGCAGTGGTACTCAAGGCCGGCCCAACACATCCGTCAAATCAGGCTACCCCCTCATCTAATCTCTCACCCATCTAAAGTTTTCAATTCAGATGATAGCAGTGAAAATACACCCCAATTGGGAACCTTACTCTTATGTCTTAGAAAATCTTATCAAAGCCGAAGCCATCACCCTTCCACCTATAAAATCACACACTGGTTTTGACCCTGCTTCGCCCCATGCCCACATGGTATAAAGAACATGATTTATGTAATTATCATCGAGTAAAGGGTCATAGTGATGGAAACTGCATCACTTTCAAAAATATTGTCCAAGAAATGCTCGAGAAAGGTGAGTTTAACCATGGATAATCCTAATGCACCTACCAACCAAAACCTACACATCTTCAAGAAACCATTTCCCAACCATGCCCCTTCGTCTGATCAAACCGGTGAGACCTCAACTCATGATACCCATACCCACGAGGTTCACGCTATCTTTAATGATGTACCTGTTGCCTCCCAATTACCCCATATTCCTTCCATAGAGGAGATCCTAGCCCGAAATCCTCCTTCCACATCAAAACCAACCTCCCTATTCCTTCACCAACAGAGGAACACCTTTCATCTCCTTCATCACCTACGGAGGAGTCTTTCGCTAACATTGAGACCATCTCACCCCTGGCTTCACCACTTAGAGAGCCTTTACCTACAGTACCTCCTCCACCCATAGAGGAGCACCCATTACCTCCTCCACCCATAGAGGAGCACCCATCATCTCCACCGCCTATCATAGACCCAGTTGAGATACCTTTACCTCTTGGTGAGCATTCTCCATCAGCTACCCAAAATCCTGCAGACCTATTTTCGGATCTCTTACCCACGGAAGCTGAAGCTAGCCAATTTCCCGTCTCTAAGACACATTTTATGGGAATTTCCATTAGGTCCTCATCAACTCCACCTACAGACATGTTGTTCTCATGGTTGGTTGATCACTTAGATTATGTGGATAGATCCTTACTATGGGGGTTTCTTCTACTTCTGGTCTCAACACAGATGTAGAGGTCCCTTGCTGATACCTCCACTATCTACCCAAAAATATTTCGACCAATCAAACCATACACAACCACCTCTATCACAACCCCTTCCATGACACCTGTTATAGCTCAAACCACACCCTTACCCATAACTCAACCTACACCTAAACCCAAACCCATACCTACAACATTTTCCTCAACTAAACCTATTACCACTTTAGGGGTCACCCTGACCACCAGCCTTACTCATCCACCTATCAAACTGGATTTAGCTACATCCTCCAAATTCAACACCATACCTACTCCTACACCCAAACAGAAGAACCAAACCCATTGACCTCATACCCCGGCTGCGCCAATCACACCTGCACCTATCCCGTCCATCTTAGGATCTCAGATTCCCCACATGGTCAAGAAACCTCCACCCACCAATAAAAAAAACACAACAACCCATTCCTTCCTCACAAACCTCTAACTTACCCCAACTCCCAACACGACTTACACCCGCACCTACAGCATCGCTACCACCCATACCTCCAATACCCTCAGCTATTGCTTCACTACCCACTATACTGTAGTCACTGTCTATCACACCCCAAGCACAACCCACGTCATCTACCTTCACAACACCCACGTTATCCCCGTGGGTAACTCACCCTCTTCCTTCATCTGCTTTTCTTTCTAGACCTCGTACACCCACATCACCTTTACCCATGAAGGTGCAACCCAAAAGCAAAGCTCCACTACCCCACAATAAGGTAGTCAAAATGACCACACACCCTCCTACCCATCCATCTACTATACCTCTACCTAAACAAGCATGACCGAAACCTAAAACCACACCAGCACCCAAACCCATAGCTCGATCCGCTCATCCTCTTCCAAAGACCATTCCTCAACAATCAACTACACCTACACCCAAACCCACGTTCACTTCCCATTGTGATCCACTAGCAGGGTCCTATGCCAAAATTTTAACCAACCTCCTTGAGACTTCTGTCATCACATTACCGCCACTCAGACCTTATGACCCCCTCAAACCCAAGCCAACAGGGTTTGACGATACTAAAATTTACACATACCATCATGTGCTAGGGCACGATGTGGAGAACTGTAAGGCCTTGAAAACCATCCTTATCCTGTTGTGTCCTCTAGAGGCCAACTTTGACGATGACGACCTTCTCGATGAGGATCCTGCTACACCAACACCCATTCCCACACTTCCCACTCAATGAACACAACCTCCACCCTCACAGCTCCTAGAACCACCCCTAAAATTTGAAATTAACATGGTTCGCATCAGAGAACTTTCCACACCACCACCCAAATGTCATTGTGCCCAACTCACCTCACAGGGTTTTTCTCCTCTAGTAGGTTTTTGCCTGTCATGTCGTTATACCACTCACCCTACACCTTCTCCGTTTGCCAACTCCCCTCATATCAACATGATACACGTCACTACACATGCTCAGAAGGATAAGGGAAAAGAAAAGGCAACTGACCCACCAACCAATCCTATACCCAACATACCATCTGCACCCATACCTAAAATCACTATTCGCGGCCCCACGTACCCCATTTCTAATGGTGTCACACATCACACCATGCTCAAACAATTACACCAGTCTCCTCTCAAAATGTCCCTATATGACCTCATTCAAACCTCAGAATCCCATCATCAAGCTCTTATGGAGGTTCTTCAATCTATTGAGGTTTTACCCAATGACCCTACACCCGTAGCCTCCATTATCACACCCCATCATGTAGCCTCTCTCACCAAATTACCACCTTCATCTTCACCCTACCTTGTTCACCAAGTAGCCTCCCTTAGCTTCTCAGAGGAAGAGATCGCACCACACCAAAATGATGACCCAGACCCAGCCCTCTTCATCTCTATCCACATCAACGACATACGGGTATGCCATGTGATGATTGATGGGGGTGCTAGCATTAACATCATTTCATCCCATGCATTCACTCAAATGCGCATACCTGACAATTACATGCATAAACATCTAGTCATGTTGCATTCATTCAATGACGCTATCACCTCTACATTAGGCACTGTCATCCTCCACATTCATGTGGGCCCCCACACTATTCCAGAATTATTTTATGTCTTGGAGGGGGAATTCCAATATAACATGTTGCTTGGCAGACCCTGGATTCATGTCATGGGTTGCGTTCCTTCCACTTTGCATCGTTGTGTAAAGTTTGAACATGAAGGACACACCTATACCATTCCAGCAGACCCCTCACCTTTCAAAACATGTAACATGCTTTACCGACCCAATGATGTGCTCATACCTATTAAGCCAGTCTATCTCCGTGCCCACTACCACTTCACCTACACCTCCACCTACCAGTACAGCCGCTACTTCTACCACACATACCTCCTCCATTCCTACCGCTGCCATAACCTCCACGGCTGACCCATTAGCTTCCCAATCCATTAACTCCACCTCTGCATCGACCTCTGACATGTTATCCATACCAACTACCTACGTACCAACCACTTATCCCTTAGAAGGTGTTTTTCAACACCTCACTATGGGGAGTACCACCTATATAGTGTCAACACATTCGTTACTCCACAAGAGTATGAAAGCCTTCACCAACACCCACGTTATGATCACCATATAGGAGAATTCCTCCTTTATGGTCCTCCTTATCTTCGTACTAGTCTCACCTATGGGGGACTTGATACTACCACTTACACACCCGAACCACCACCACAAACCTGCCCATTTTCTGTTGACTTCCAATCACTTACCAATCACTGTTTCGCCCACACCTTCCTACACCGATGTGCATGGAAGGGTTTTGGTTTTGGATTTTATGAGCAAGGCCACCATACCATTATTCCATGTACCACCCGCAAACATAACGACCGTAGTGGTATCGGCTTTCCCGAACCACCTACCAAATAGGCCCACATTAAACTCATTAAGGACACTAGCTCTTCTACACCTTCTTCACCCACTCCACCTTCATCACCACCTTCACTGACAAAGTCGATGGATCTTAAATCTATCCCTCCTAACTTTTATTTTTTCATAAACACCATTTCCTTGGGGCCTCTGACTTATCAACGTGAGGGCGAGGCCCCTTCCACTCTTCCCTTCCTATATCCTGAAATGATCGATGACGATACACCTTCAATTAACATCATTCAATGTCAGGATGATGAATCCATACTCACCTACCTTGGTGGAGAAGACTCATATATTCATCGGTCATTACCTTCTGAGACACAAACCATGTTGAATGAATTGACTATCGAGATCAACATTCATACTCAGGATGACCCACACATCCTTAAGATCAGACAATCTTTAGATGTTGCTGAATAGGAAGCCATCACCTTCTTTTCTTAGAGATCATAACCACACTTTAATTGGTATTATGTAGACATGCCCGGTATTGACCCCACCATCGTGTTCCACAATATCGTAACCATTTCCGATGCCAAACCCATCAAACAAAAGCTGAGGAAAATGCACCCTCGCATTGGTCTTCTCTTCAAAGAAGAACTTCAGCACCTTCTTTCCATTTCCTTCATCTTACCCATTGATTATCCCCATTGGATTTCTAACATTTTCCCTATCACTAAAGCGATAGGGGGACTCCGCATTTGCATGGAATTCTGTGACCTCAACCTAGCCTGCCTGAAAGATGACTTTCCCTTACCTGGTATTTATCAACTGGTTGACCTTATCCACTGGTCACAAGATGCTATCACTCATGGATGGAAGAGTCATACACCAAATCCTACTTGCCTCAGGATCAACACAAAACCTCGTTCATCACCCCTTGGGGGACCTTCTACTATCGAGTCATGCCTTTTGGCCTTAAAAACGCTGGTGACACATATTAACGGGCTATGACTTACATCTTCCATGACATCATACATCACATATTGGACGATTAAATGGATTATCTCTTGGCTAAATATAAATGCCGCCCTGAGCACCTAACCATTCTCAAAACCATCTTTGACCACCTCATTCAATATTGCCTCCGCCTTCAGCCTAAGAAGTGTGTCTTCGCAATTCTCTAGGAAAGCTCCTAGGATTTATTGTTTCCCTCCATGGTATAAAAGTTGAACCTACTAAAGTCAAGGCCATTATCAAAATTCCTCTACCTACTAACCTTCAACAACTCCGTAGCCTGTAAGGTAAATTTCAGTCCATTCACTATTTCATTTCACAATTATCAGATCGGTGCCAACCATTTCATCATCTGCTCAAGAAGGATGTCTCCTTTAAATGGGATGATGACTACCACAAAGATTTTAAGGCCCTAAAACAATACCTTCTCCAACCACCCGTACTCATCCCAACTAAAGATGATCAACCTTTTTACCTATACATATCCACTCTCGATCACTCCTTGGGAGCCATGCTCACTCATCGTGATGAACAACATAGGGAGTAGGTGGTTTATTACATAAGTCGTACTCTTTTAGACTATGAAAACCTGATACACCCATCCCGAAAAACTTTGCTTATCCTTAGTTTTCTGTTGCCACCAAACTCCATCATTACCTACTCAACCAAAAAACCTATGTTGTGACCAACACCGACCCCTTACACTTCATGTATGCCAAATCTTATCAAAATCAGCATGCCGCATGATGGCTTATGCTTTTAGCTGATCTTGACCTAAAATTCATTCATCAAAATTCCATCAAGGGCCAAGCTATCACCGACCAATTGGCTGACACACCTATTTCCAGGGATCAACCCTCTAATTTTGACTTTCCAGATGAGTCAATTGCTACCCTTTCCCTGGACGAACCTCCTTACCAAATGACACTCTTTTTCGACGGTTCCAAGTGTCAGCATGGGGGAAGGGCTGGTATTATCCTCATTCCTCTTGATGGTGAACCCATGCCTTTGTCTTTCAAATTAGATTTTGAATGTACAAACAATATTTCCGAATACGAAGCACTCGTACTAGGTCTCTAAGCCACCTATGCCCTAGATGTTAAATCAATAAACATCTTTGGTGATTCTCAATTGGTCATAAACCAAGTCAATAGTATGTACTAATGTCATAACGAGATACTTAAAAAGTATAAACATCATGTAGACATACTTTTGACCACCTTTGATCGTTACACCCTTCAAACCATCCCATATTCAACCAACAAATTTACAGATACCATGGCCTGCTTAGCTTCCCAAATACCCGCTTCACCTGCCGATTCTAAAATCTTTGTCACTATACAATGACTCCAATCACCTTCTTATTTACCTCACGATGTTTACTCAATTGGAACTTCTATCCCTGATCTGAGTGACCTTTGGTATAAACAATACTCCGACTACCTTTCTATCTCCATCTTACCTCCTAATCTCACCCATAACAGACAACGTGCCTTCCTTAAAAAATTCTCTCGTTATGTCATCCTCAGGGGACTCCTGTATAAGCGTGGCTTTGATTTTATTCTCTTATGATGCCTCACGAGTTCTGAAATTCCTTATACCATTAAGGAGGTTCATGATGGAATATGTGGAGGACACTTCAATGGCCTTACTATTGCTAAGCATATTCTTCACCTAGGCTATTATTAGCCGACCCTTAACCATGATTGTTGTGACTACATCAAACATTGTGTAAAATACCAACAACATTCCAATCTTCATCATACACCCAGTCATGCCTTACAGGTCACTCGCGACATTTGGCCCTTCTCTGAATGGGGTTTGGATCTTGTCAGAGAGATCAATCCTCTTTCCTCCCAGCACCATCAATGGATCATCACTGCTACCGAATACTACACAAAATGGGTGGAAGCCATACCACTCATCTCCAAAAAAGATGAGAAAATATGTGAGTTCATTAACCACCACATCATTTGTCACTTTGGTGTTCCTCATCACCTCATCACTGACAATGGAAAACAATTCAAAAACAAAACATTACAAAAACTTTGCGATGCCTTTGACATTCAACTTAGTTTCTCATCACCTTACTACCCACAAACCAATGACCAAGCTGAATCTACTAACAAAACCCTCAACAAAATTCTCATGAAAGTGGTCGACGATACTAAGAAGGATTGGAATACTCACATTCCTTTTTCCCTGTTGGTATACCGCACTAGTAATCGCACTTCCACTACAGCCACACCTTTTTCTCTGGTCTATGGTATAGAGGAAATCCTGCCTCTCAAAGTCTAGATTCCCTCACTCTGCATATATCTCCATGACATGGTCAATGACAATGACTTTCGTCAGGACCGTTTAACACAACTAGATTTATTAGATAAACATCGTCTTAATGCTTTGGATCACCTTCAAGTTTACCAAAGACGTATTAAACGTGCCTATGAAAAACATGTCCATGAACGAACCTTCCAAGTTGGTGACCTTTCTCCTAAAAGAAAATCAACAAGTAACCAAAGCAGAAAAAAGTAAACAAGGAAAATTTTCTCCTAATTGGGTTGGACCATACATCGTAACTCATACCTATGGATCAAGTGCTTATCATTTATCTTCTCTTAAGGGTAAACCCGAACCTAAGCCCCTTAAAACCTTACATCTTCAACCATTTTATTGTTGAATTTTATTCCTCCCTCACCTTTTGTCTCTTTCCATGCTCGTCCCTTGAGCGCTATCCACTCCATACACCTCACCAACGATTAAACAAGAATCATGTGAGTACCCATCACTAGTTATCTTCTCTTAAATATGTGTACCATAGCGCTGCACATAGCATGATTCTCATGGATACTTTTCATCTACCTTTAGATGAGATCCCATGGTCATTTCTCCATGCCTTTTGAACAAGAGTCATATCCTTCACCTTGGTCTTGTCCAAGACTGCAAAGACCTCACATGGGACCTAACTCCTTGAGTCAAAATTCTAATAAAAAGATGAATCCCTCAAAAGGACATCTTCCTCTCAATAACCTACTATAAATAGACTGCTCCCTCAAAGGATAGTTATGTAAAGCCCTTCAAAAAAATGAGAGAATTTGAAGCTTCCCGCATCAATCAGCTTCATGAAGACCTCAAGGAGTTCAATTTTTCCCATATAGACTTCCGGCATCGATCAGTCTATCTCAACTATAAGTCAAAAAACTCATACCTTTTTGTCATGGAATTTCCCATTGTGACCTTGGATCTCTTGCCTTGAAGACATGCTACCTCATGCCATATAAAAATTACCTACCTTTCACCCTTCTGAACCATGCCCACTCTCATTTCCTAACTGCCTCAAGGGACTTCTTGGAACTTAGACATTTGGTGATCATGTGACTACTTTTCACCGTAGAATAGTCTATCATGTAATGTCTTTAGGGTCTTATATTCATCACCTCTGCCAAGGTATGATCTACTCGGTATGATCCTACCCAATCAGGTGGCTTTATTGCCCCCTCTTATCTTTTAACCATCTTTGTTTATGTTTTGATTACCTTATACAGGACTTGGTCCTCAATGCTTACTTTTGGGGTAATCTTCTTCTTTCGCCACAATCAACCCCACCTATATCATTTTGCCTATAATCAACCCACACCTAACAAACCTAAACACACAACATGCCCAAAAACCTACCAACTCATTTTCATACTTCCTCATATTCTTCCCTATCTTATGGGAGAACTACATCTTCCCGAGGTTCCTTTTCATCAGGACTATGTAGGCAGCACTCCCATTTCTCTATCATCAATATGCATAGATTATACCACATCTCAGCTCGGCCCATAATATCCATCACTAAATAATGCTCACAATTTCAACCTCTTTCAACACAACCATGCCTCAAACCTTACATCAATCCATGCCTACAACCTGACTCAACCATGCCTAAATTGACCTAACTCGATCCATGCCTAACAAGCTTGACTTGATCCATCCCTAAAATGTCTCGTTTTGTCCAGAAAATTTTCTCTCTTTTCTCTCTTTTTTGTCATTTTCTCACTTCACAAATAACAAATGAATAACAAAAATGCAGATTTTTTGTTATAACCAACCCGACATAACCGACATCGGTTCTCCTTGACCAGCATCGGTCACATGTGACCCTACCTTACTATCGTTGTCAGTTGACCTATACCATCGTCAATTATCCTTGACCTAGCATCGGTCACCCTCACCTGCACATGGCCCTAAATTTTACCCTACCTCACCCTCCCCTACCTGACTTTTTTGCCTCACCCAAACCTTCACCCTGATCATTTACCCCACCCCACCTTTACCCTACCCATTTACCTCACCTTTCCTGACCTCATCATTTACTACCTCCCTTTTTCCTCCTTTGGGGACTCATTATTTTACCCCTACCTTGGCCTTACCCGTGCCGTGACCTAGATATTTGGACCTAGACCATCGCTAGTGACCTTTGACCTCATGTGTTCACTATACCTTGTGGCACTGTTACCTGTGTTGTTGACCTAATGACCTTACCTAGCCTATTGTCATGACCGTTTATCCTGACCCTACCTTTGGTGTACCAGAACATACCTAAACATTCCTGCCCCTAACCTATGTTGTGTTTCCTGACCATATCCTATACCTTGGATACCAGAATCACTTCAACCTTGTTTGGATAAACCTATCGACCTTAGAAAATGTAGATTTTTCCTACTCTTCAACCTGGTAGTGTGCTATAATTTATACATGTGCATGCATTTGAATGTTTCTACCTTTGACCCAGAACCATTATCTAGAATTTCCCGAGTAGACCTTTCAACCTTTTTCCCTGTTCCCCACCTTCCCCTTTCTCACATTCACCTTTTATCAAACCACTCACCGATTTTTCCTTCTGCCTCGTCAGTTCCTGGTTTGAGGGGGATCACCTTCACCCACACATGGGGCAACCACATCTTATTTTTGTTAGCGTCACTTACCAATACAAGCTACGCAACAAAAAGGGGCAAAATGTAGACACTAAAATTAGGTCACACTCCCTTTTGGTCCCTCGACAAATAAACACCCTTCATCACATTCACCTAACCATGGCCCCTTTCACCCCACTAATATTAATTTAATTAATTTTATTAAATTAATGCATTATCCTCACTATATTTATTATTTAAATATCTTATTTTAAATAATATCCACACATATAGTTCACTTAGACACCTCACCAAGCCAACTCAACCTAAGACCTATTCTTAGCAAGTTGCCATAACTAACTAAGACTTACCCAAACCCTAAAAATCAATGCCTACATTCCCTCTAACCACATTCCCACATGCTTACAAGAGGCTCTCAGTCTAATCCATGGGTTAACGACACGAAATCTGAGGAAATCAAGAGGATCTTCCTAGTTTAGTAAACCTAGGAAATCCCGCCTTGACCGACATCAGTTACCCCTAACCGTCACCGGTTAAGCCAGAACCGCCGTTGGTTACCCTTTTAACCCCAAAACAACCTTATTCTCAAGGTTGGAAGTTGGGAAAAGGAGGTTGGTGAGCATTAACACATCTTAGAGAGATAACACATCTTCAGAGAGTGAATTCTAAAGAGAACTCACATGCAAGGAAGGAGATCAAGCATTTTCTCTTGCACAGCCATCCCAGCCATGATCTTATCTAACCAAGCAAAGAGGAATGTACATGCAGCCCATGTAGAAGCTTTCCTTTCAGTTGGTGATCACTTGCATCCTTCAAACCTCTCATCAGCACCTCCATCCCTCACTCACAGGCATCCAGGATCAGAATTCAAGAAAGTATAGCGTCATACTTCTCTGGTTTATTTCATTTCATCATTACTTTATCATCTATTGTTTACCTAGCCACCTATTGACCTTCTCCAACACTTCCACCTCCATATACCCATTAAAATCTCACCAAATTCTACCCCAGTCACCCAATACCTCATCCCAACTAACAAAATCCCTTTGTACAATCACAAAGGAGACCCAGAGCTTGTTCTGTGGCATTCCCATATTTCCACAGTAACCGGTACCAGTTACACTTAACCGTCGTTGGTCACCCTTAACCGACATCGGTCTCTGTATTTTCCCATACAGCCCAGAACAGAGACCTACCCACCTAATTTCACCTCACCCTCATCCACCTGTGATTTACCTAAGACCTCTGTCAGACCTGCAGAGACCCAGAACCAGTTACTTGACCTTTGGATCCTATTCTAGCCTAGCCTGTTAGATTAGATCTATTTCTTATTGTGTTTTAAGTGAGATACCTAAATCATTTCAAATTACAATAGGATTTACTTTATTTACAACATTAAATTGTTTAAAACAGTGGACTGATAGCCATCTAGGATGTATCACACTTCCTGGATCTAGCATACGCTAGGCAGTTCACTTCAGATATTGTTTAATTCCTTCTGGTGGTCTTGCTTTTATTACAGGTAGTTCCTCCTAGCCAAAAGGAAGTTCTCACAATCAGTTGTGGATTCAGAAGTCATACGCGTGCAACAACCCATCAACCAACATTTGAACAGGTATTCCTCCTATGCCCGTTACCCTATTTGTTTCATCAACACTTCAAAGAAATGATCTAGAATTAGGTGAAACACGCTTAGATTTTATTACAAGCCACCACTCTCTTAATATAATAGCTAGATCTGTTTGGATCTATGCTCAAAAAACTCTACAAAATTCACATCCGAATTCAAAACACATCTGTAATGTTACATAATATCTATCATATGCATAAAACCATATAAGTAGAAAATTTCTTAAGCAGTTTTACAAAACTGTGGTTATCAAAACCATTGGCCGAAACCAACCCATAAACTTATGGGTCAAAATACCACCCATATGAGAAAAGCACGTTTCCCAGTATATTGGCCACATTTTAAGGCCAAAATATTTTTTCTCGGGGGCTGTTCCCCTGAACCCCTGTTACTTGGGGGCTGCCACCCCCGGACCCTTTCTCAAGGGCTAGCCCAAATCCGAATCCCGGCAAGACAAATGTGGAAAGTTTAAAGTACTCTTAGTGTACAGTCTTCAACACTTTCTCACATGAAAACATGCTCCACAACCTAATAAGATAGAGTGAGGAGCCATATTCAATAGATGCAGGATAGTAGGTCGAGGGGGCTAGATCCTCCTGCTTATGGAAGACACGGTTCAACACATTCCTCTTTTTGGCTGCTACAATAGGCACAACAGTAGTAGACTTGACCACCTGTTAGACCTCCACAATGCCATGATGCACAAAGAGGGCATACTATGGGGCTTCTAGCTAGTGGACCCATTAGGACACATGCTCCACCTTGAGCTCAGTCAGGAGGAGTACGTCCACCACAAAAGCATCAATCAATAGTAGTATCATCAGGATTTACCTCACAGATAGTTAGGGGACCTGGTGGGGTTTCTTCCCAGTGGAGGGGACCTGGTAGTTATTATAGATGTGGTGTAGTTGGAAACCAATGGAGGGAGTGCCCACAGTACCCTTTTAATTAGGGTAAGGAACTTATCTCTGAGCTTATAGTTGGTGAAATGGGGCTTAGCCATCAGATTTATGTGGTGGTCGAGAACTTCCAGGAAGAGCACCATGGTACAAGGATTGAGACCACAGGTAGCATTGGTGGTATTTCTACCCCTATCTTATTTGATTCTGGCTCTTTAGATTATTTTATTTCTCCATCATTAGTAGAGTGATACAGGTTGATGGCAGTTTGGCAGGGCCTTAGTTGGAATGTTGAGATGGCTTCTAGAGCCAAAATCTAAATGGAATCCTTAGTTAAGGAGTGTGTAGTGGACCTAAGACCCTTCACCATGACTTTGTATCTTCGTATCCTTCCCTTGAGTTTGTATGGAGTTATCTTGGGCATGGACAGGTTATTTGTACATAGAGCTAGAGGTGATTGTTAAAAAAAGGTTGTATCTTATGCAGACAATTTGGGAGTTGAGTCAGTGATAGTTAGAGTAAGGAGACCCATTTCTATTCGCACCATATCTACTATGCAACTAAAGCGGTGTGTACGATGCAGTTGTCAGTTTTATGCCATCACTATTAGTGACCGATTAGAGGATGAGACTCATGGGCCGTCACTTGATGATCATCATATTTTGAGGGAGTATTCATATGTTTTTCCTAGTGATTTTCTAGGATTACCTCCCCCACGTGAGATATAATTTCATATTGATTTGGTACATGGAGCGGAACCTATCTCACATGAACCATATAAGACGACCACCCCTGAGCTATGTGAGCTCAAGTTACAGTTAGAGGGTCTTCTTAAGAAGGGACTATTCTATCCTAGTGTATATAATTAGGGTGCACAAGTGTTTTTTATGAAGAAGGACATATCTTTATATTTATGTGTGGAATATAGACAACTGAATAAAGTAATAATCAAGAATTATTACCCCCTTCCTCGCATAGATGATATATTTGATCAGATGATGGGGGCCGCCATGTTTTCTAAAATGAATATTAATTCGAGTTACCATCAGCTAAGGATTGCGGAGGTAGATATCCATAAGATAGCTTTCCACACAAGATATGGCCACTACAAGTTCACAGTTATGCCATTTGGTCTGACGAATGCCCCCGAAATATTAATGAGTTTGATGAATGGGGTATTCAAGAATTTTCTATAACGCTTCATGCTCATGTTTTTTGATTACATACTAATATAATCAAACACGCATGAGGAACATGGGGAGAACCTTCAACAGGTTCTATAATGTCTTTGAGAGCAGAAGCTATACAGGAACCTAGAGAAGTGTGCATTTTTCCATAGACAGGTTCAATATTTATGTCACATTATTTCTAGGGAAGGTATCGTAGTCAATCCTTCTAAGATTAGAGATATTATGGATTAGATAGAGATAACCAATGTGACCAAGGTGTGTAGCTTCATGGGATTGATAGGTTATTATAGGTGGTTTGTTCAGGACTTCTCTCGTATTGCACATCCCATCACTTCTCTTCAGTGGAAAGGGAAGAAGTTTGTTTCGTCAGATAGATGTGAGAAGGCCTTCAATAAAATTAAGGAATGCCTTACGAAAACACCTATTATTGTAGTGCCAGATCCTCAGAGGGATTTATTTGTGTGTATAGATGCTTATTTAGCAGGATTGGGATGTGTTTTGATGTAGTATGGTCGTGTAATAGCCTTTGAGTCTCGCAAAATCAAGGATTATGAGCTCAATTATCTGACTCATGACCTTGAGCTTGCGGAAGTGGTCTATGGACTAGTGCATTTGTGACATTTAATTTTGGGAAGGAGTTTTATTCTCAGGACATACCATTTGAGCCTACGAAACCTTTTCACATAGCCCAATCTCAACACCCGTCAATAACGTTGGATGGAGTTCCTATGTGAGTACGACATGGAGATAGAGAATTTGAAGGGGAAGGAGAATGTGGTTGTAGATTCTTTGAGGCATTTGGGTATGGCTACTTCAGTGGGTACAGACTTACAGAGCAGGATCTTATGACAACTTCCTCATGACAGTTTCTATCTTTCATCTAGAGAAGATATTGATTCTCAGAGACCCCTTGAGGGGAAGTTTAAGGGATTTATATTAGATTTAGATGGGATTATTCGAAACAGAGGTAAGATCTATGTACCTAGGGATGGAGGTTTGAAACATGATATATGGACAGAGGCTCATTGTGCACCTTATTCAGCCCATCTAGGGGTGAAGAAGATACACGCCATATTGAGACAATTGTACCATTAGAGAGGACTTCAGAGGGATGTAGCTCATTTTTTGTCTCAATGTTTAGAGTTTCAGAGGATGAATTCCAAACATCAACATCCAACTGGCTTTCTATACCCACATGCTATACCAGAGTGGAAATGGGACACCATTTCTATGGATTTCATAGTGGGGCTACCGATGTCGAGATACCACCACAATGCCATCATGGTCACAATGGATAGATTTACGAAAGTAGTTCATTTTTTTCCGGTGAAGACCACTTATATAGCTAGTATAATGGTGTGAGTGTACTTAGATGAGATTGTTAGAATGCACAAGATTCTATGGAATATTATTTCCAACTACGATTGCTTGTAAACCTCTCATTTCTGGACTACCATATAGCATGCCATTGGGATGAACACTAATTTTAGTACAACTTATCACCCAGAGATAGATGGAAAAACTAAGTGGGTGAATCAAATTTTAGAGGACATGCTTTGGATGTATGCCATAGACCATCAGTTGAGATGGGAGGAGTATTTGTACTTGGTTGAGTTTGCGTACATCAATAAGTTTCATAGTTCTATTAGTATGGCTCCATTTCAAGCTTTATATGGTAGGGAGTGCAAGAATCCATTGATTTGGGATAGGCTGGAGGAAAGGGTATCTCTTGGGTCAGATTTTTTATAGGACATGGATTGACAGGTTGTTTTGATTGGAAAGAGGTTTCAGGAGGCACATGATATAAAAAATAAATATATAGATTAGAGGAGGGTTGACTATAGTTATGAGGTGGGCACGAAGGTGTTTCTTTGTGTCAAACCTCATAAGAGCCCTATCCATTATGGAAAAGGCTCTAAGTTATCTCCTAGATTCGTGGGTCCATTTGAGATCTTGGAGTGGATTTGTCCCTTATATTATCAGATATCCTTACCACCCAACTTGACTCACGCACACAATGTATTTCATGTTTCTGTTCTTAGGAGATACATTCCAGATCCTTTTCATGTATTATATTTGACTGCATTGTAGGTGCAGGAGTAGGGGCAGGTGATTGTGGATCCCATGCACATTATAGAGCACAAGACCTTGGGCCTTCGAGGCCATGAGGTTGACCATGTTTGAGTCCATTGGGATAGGTATGATGAGATTGTAGCAATGTGAGAGGATGATACTTTTTTGTGAGCTCAATTTCCTCACCTATTTTAGTGACTTTCGGGAGGAAGTCAAGTCTAAGGGGTGGAGGATGTAGTGCTCACTTCCCTTCGACACTATTTCACTATAATCTTATAGTAGTTGGATAAGTACTATGAAATTTTTATTATTATATATTGATCAACTGATGATAGACTATACAAATATGTGGTGATTTACATTTTGATTATGATACATTAGATGACAATGGTAGATAGTTCGATTTATGTTGATTTGCATTATTTGGATTTTATACTGACACATTATATCTTGGATGCATTGCTTATGTCTGAATGTTCTAAGTAGAATTATGATCTCATGGATGTTAGAATCAAATTACTTGATATGTTGATAGATGATAAAATTGTTTAATTTTGGATGATGATTATTGATTCTATGTTGTTGATGCGCTCATGAGACCAGAGGGGTATTTCTATTTATGGTTGTAGGGAAATTATATCACTATACATCGAAAGGGGATAGGGGACCAACCACAGAAGAATGTTAGGTGTTTTGCAACATGGCCAAATTTGAAAAATTGTATCTAGTGTATATGTTGTGTTATTACATGTTTAGTTATGAGGTTTCCCATGAGGGGTGACCTCATATGCGTGGCCATTGGGTGTAATGTCCCTTTGTTTTAATTTTGTATAGTTTGTTTTTTTGTACATGTATTTAATTATTGGGAAATTCAGTCACATTATTAACACTTGTCAATGTGTCTTAATTAACTTATTTAACTTAAAGTTTTAAACTAAAAGAAAGAGGTGACATGTGGGTAATAAATAGAGTAGATAGTCCTTGATTGTGCTTGATGTGGAATGAATTAATATCATTTAGGTGGTGTGTACTCTCCCTTTCTTCCCAAACTCGAATTTGGCCTTGTAGGCCACTTTTTGAGACTTGTGGGACAAGTTGACCTTATCACTCACATCTCAAACTCTTCTACCAACCATACTTATGAAGTATGGGGCTTATTTTGACCATTTTAATGCAATATTCAAATTTTTGATGATGATTATTGATTGTATGTATATATGACTTCTTGATGTTGTTGATGTGCCCGTGAGGCCAGAGGGGTATTTCTGTTTTTGCTTGTAGGGAAATTATATCACTATACATCGAAAGGGTATATGGGACCAACCATAGAAGAATGTTGGGTGCTTTTCAACATGGCAAGATTTGATAACTTGTGTCTAGGGTATATGCTGTGTTATTACATACTTAGTTAGGAGGTTTCCCATGGAGGTGACCTTACATGTGTGGCAATAGGGTGTAATGTCCCTTTCTTTTAATGTTGTGTAGTTTTTTTTGTTGTGCATGTATTTAATTATTGGGAAATTTAGTTGCTTTATTAGCACTTGTTAATGTGTCTTAATTATCTAATTTAACTTAAAATTTTAAACTAAAAGAAAGAGGTGACATGTGGGTAATAAATAGATTAGATAGTCCTTGATTTGTGCTTGATGTGGAATGAATTAATTGCATTTAGGTGGTTTGTACTCTCCCTTTCTTCCCAAACTCGAATTTGGCCTTGTAGGCCACTTTTTGAGATGTGTGGGACAAGTTAACCTTGTCCCTCACATCTCAAACTCTTCTACCAACCATACTTATGAAGTATGGGGCTTATTTTGACCATTTTAATGCATTTGTTGAATGTAAAAGAGAAAATAATTGCACTTTTCTACTTACCACAATTAATTTGTCTGTTGATAAGGCATGAGAGTGCATGTTAGAGTGTCATGTGTGCATGTCATAAGTCTTACATGTTCATTTATTGCATTGTGTTTGGTGTGTTGACTTGTTGAGTTGGAATGGAGGGATGATGAAGTGGCATCCTACATGGAGCCACCTCATCATCCTCACATCCCTTTTCTATTTATTGGTTGAATTTTATTGATTTTTTGTTACTTGTCTTATTTTCTTCTCTTGCACTTTTGGTATTGGGATATTTTTGGAGTTAAATTTTGGATTGTTTTTGGCTTGAAGTGTTGAAGGTTTGTTGGAGTGAATATTTTTGGATGCTTGATAGAGAGGTAGGATGTCCACTCGTTTTCATTCTTTTATTTATGCATTTATATATAAAGTGTGTGCTTGTTTGAATATTGTATGAGTGTTGTGAATGTGATTTATCAGGGTTGGGTAGAATGCCTTAGAGTGGTGTGGGAGGAAGAAATGGAGCTCTTTTGTGGAGGAAAAAGGGATTTAGTGAGGAAATGTGGAGGGAGTGTGGAAGAGGTACTCCACCTATGTGGAGGTAAAAGGGTTTACATGTTATTTTACATAGGAAAAAATGGAGAAATAAGTGGTGTGTGTGTGTGTGTGTGTGTGTGTGTGTGTGTGTGTGTGTGTGTGTGTGTGTGTGTGTGTGTGTGTGTGTGTGTGTTGTTGCTAGTGCACTTGGAGGCATTTGGGTGGACCCTCTTTCCACATGGGAGGCATAAGGAGAAGAATCCATGTTCTTGCCTCCATTTTGGCTTACTCTTAAGCCTTTGTGAATGTTTTGAAAATGTCAATTTTATTTGTGTTGTGTTGAAAAAAAAAGAGAATGCAAAACCACTCTTGATAAACTTATTTGAAAAAATGTGATTGAGTGTTGGAATATGGTTTGAATGTGGAAAATATGTATGAATGTTGTATTGTGGAATCCATTCTTTTGTTAAGTTGTCAAAGTTGCAAAATACACCTCATTGCTCTTTGGTTGGGGCTCGGGGGCCAATAAGGGGATGGCTTCTCCTCTTATTGGATTATAGGTTGGGTGGAGAGCATTGTCTATACCCATTTATTTGTTTTGTGTTTCAAGATTTGAAGAGGTGCGAAATTGAAGCTATGAAGTGTGGAAAAGACATTGAAATGAATACTTGTGTTTAAACCATTGAAGGAACCCCTATGTCGTAATTTTACCATATTATTCCCACTTAGAGTGGAACTTGTAAATCTTGTATTATCAAGGGAAGGCTTTGTATATTTCAATTATTCAAATTTGTAATGTTGTAGTGAAAAGAGAAAGCTTAATTTGTATATTTTGTTGGAAATGAGACTCTACTAAATTTCTATATTATTCAAAGTTGTAATATGTATATTTGGAAAAGAAATGTGTTGTTGAGTCCTTCGTTTTTTGTTGGTAAGATTGAATATATAAAAGAGGATGAATTGTAGTTGATGGGATACTCAAATTTTACATTTTATTTCAAGGAAACAATTAAGAGAAATCGGTTCATTTGAGTATGTTATTTCTTTAAATCTCACCAAACTAAAATGGGAAAAAAGAAAACTATTTGAGTTGATATTAAATAAAATTTATACAAGATATAAAAGGAAAATTTTAATTTAAGTGTTTTAAACCGAGGAAATATTTCCTCTTCATTGTTTTCTTTTGGTTGAATAAAAGATGCTATTGGTTTTCAACTATATCACTCTTAGAAATAGGTAGAAAAATTCCATTATTCTTGCCCTTATAATTCATTATGCAAACAAACTTAATTTAATTACTTAGAACATAGTAAAACAAATATATAATCATAGTTATATATAACTATATAAATTTATATACATTATAAAATAAAATAGTTATATTATTACATACATACATACACACACACACAAACACAAACAAATACACATACACATGGAGAGAGAGAGAGAGAGAGAGAGAGAGAGAGAGAGAGAGAGACATACATGCATACATACATATGTATATAAATATAGTAAACTAAATTTAATTAAAAAAAGAGATTAGAAAGATGAATGGTTATTGTTTCATAGGTTTTATGTAATATATAAAAAAAAAAGAGTGCATGGGGTTGGGCCACGGCCCAACCCTTGTATATTATAAATATTGGTGGAGTGGAGGGGGGGGGAAGGGGGGGTTGGGTGCCACACCTCACCCCACCCATTATTTAATATAAACAGTGGTGGGTGTGGGGTGAGACACCCCCCAATAAACATTAACCCTTATACTACTGCAAATCTTGTGCATTTCTATTTATGCAACCACATTTTTCAAAACTCAGGCCGTAATACTTGATTCCAGTCATGGCCTTTAATTGCTACATATAAATTAATTTGGTTTAAAAAATATATATATATATATATATCAAATTGGTATATACACAATAAGTATATAACAAACTTGTAAGAGAAAAATACCATATAATACAAATACAATAGGGTAAAGAATACCCACAAAAGGAAATGGAAAGATCACCCATTTTAATACAAAACTACAAAATAAATGGAGTTGTTTATCCTCCAAGCTTCATTGGCCTCCATGGTTTCTCCTCCTTTTATAAAAACCTACAAAATAAAAATGAAGTGGTATTAGAGAAAAATGAAAATAAGAAGTCAACAAAAGAATATTAGGGCAGTTTTAGAAAACCTAAATCCAATGGATACGATAGATTTAATCTAATGGCTTAGATTTGACCCTACACCACTTAAGTGGGTGGCATTTTTGTTGGAAAAGAAATTAAATTAAAAGGGTATGGGTTATTATTTGAATGTGGCCACTTAGTAGTTAGTTAAGTTGTAACCCTTTTGGGTGGGCTTAATAAAGTAAGTGTGCATAGCATTTGTTGACAAACTAAAGGGGTTTTAAATAATTAGTCTTAAGGGTGTAAATAAATTAATGGAACTTGGTAAGTGTTTCCTTTTAAACCGTAATTTTTTTCGAGAAATAAATTAATAATATTTATTTATTAATTTAATTCCAAATTCCTTAGGATTGTGCAGAAACGTTAATCGAGAAATTTATTAAATTGTGGTTGATGTTTAACCTTGGAACCTGTTTTAAAAA
Organism: Taxus chinensis; assembly: GCA_019776745.2. NCBI lineage: Eukaryota > Viridiplantae > Streptophyta > Pinopsida > Cupressales > Taxaceae > Taxus > Taxus chinensis. Next base: position 491,110,897 of record CM034155.1, on the reverse strand, counting down.
AAAATTCTGCAAATTTTTCCCTATTAAATTTATATGATTTATCATGGTTTTGAGCATAGAGATTGTGGGCATTACATGCATTATCCATATATTGTAAGGTGTATAGAGAGAAGGATAGTCAATTTCCTCTTTCCTAATAATCTCTTCCATGATGGTATGATACCTTCATATATTGAATTTCTTCTATCAATTAGATTTCTCACCCACATGTTAACATGCTCTATGTATATGAGTTTCTAGTTGTAATATTCCATCCTTAACAAATAAGTCAGTATACATTCCCATTATTCATCATAGGATATTTTTCTCATCATCTTTATTGTTACATGCATTCCAGGTAAATAAAAAAAGATGAATCTACCTTCCGATCAGTATATCCTACTCTTCTAGCCATATTGTGTATTGTACACACATGTATTATATCATATTCTTGCATTTAAATAGAAGTAGAAATATTATTCCAATATCACGTATTTAATATCTAAAGGTTTTTTCCACATATATCTATTAGTTTACATTGCAAGTTATACATAATTTAATTCTACTTAATTGTATCGATCAAACTTAACTAGTTTTATTTACATAACCTCTTATGGTAGGTGAAAATAATTGCTATCATAGATATATTTCTAGCACAAAAATTCTCATGTTTTCATCACCTTTTAAGTTATAATAATCAATATCAAATGCACACTTGAATATTTGTAACATATTTTGAGCATATAAAGAATAAACCTCATAGTATTTACACCTAAACAATATATGAATGTAAATATGTTATGCATAACAATTTATTGGATGTAAAGGTTCATTAAAGGAGGTTATTATGATTATATCAATTTATGATTAACCGTGCATAATAAGAAAAATTCATTAGTAATTTTCATATTGATAAATGATATAATAATAACTCCAATACATAAGAGGAGATGAAAAGTTATCTATAAAAAGTGGATCACAGGAGAGAATTATTTTTAGATAGGTGGAACACATTGATATGAGATTGGAACTAGAAAATTCCCTGACGTCTATGATCATACAACTATTGTATGTTCTTGTCTTGATTTACTAAGGTCCTAAATAGAGATATATGGCTTATGAACCTTATGTAGTTAGATTCTATAAATTTGTGTGTTGTTGGATTTACTTGAAATCTACTTTATTTTAAGTTACTCTTGTTCACACAACCTTGGTACAACCTGTAATGACATGAAACCAAGTGGAAATCCTAGATGCTTGAAATAATGTTCACCAAAACATTGGATGATAAAAGGATAAATTATGTGTGTGGCGGGGATGGAATAACTTGGACAATAAACATATACCAAAGCAATCCAAGTCCTACACTACATTTCGTTGAGTGAGTTCAAGCCTCATGTTTTTCTCCTAGGTAAACGTATATGTGTGATTGTGATCTAAGCTAACTCATTATGAGTTACCTCTCGTGTGTTGATAAAAATATAGTGGGATGAATATAGAGTAGAGAATGTACCTTGCATAGTAGTTATGTGATGTAGTGTTCTTCAAGTATGTGACTAAACCATTTTATCCCTTAAATAATTTTATCAATTCTTAGATTGACTTTTCTCTTAATAAGATATGGCTATAGGAGCTTTAAATTCTTGGAAAAAGATGAAGATAGACTCTTTGAAATTGTTGAGTTATTTATAAATATAGTATTAGCTGCTCTAAATGATGCAGAATTTATTTAGTAATATCTAGGAGATCCTTTTGGTGTTTTTGGATTTATATTTAACATAGGATATTGTAAGAGTTTCATGTGAGTACATTAAAGATATTTTGACTTGGTTATATAGCTTTCTATAGGTGCAATAATATGATAAGGTCAAATCTAGAAGATTAAATTATTGGATAAATATATTCATATTTAACTTAGAGTTATAAGAAAGAATAAGGTACAAAATTATACAAGTTGTGAAATGATGTAGAAATTATACTAATCAATATGTATGGTTTTCGACAGGTAGAATGTGATGCAAAACCAAAGGTTCCTAAATAATGCACATATATTATTTACCAGTTTTATTAATTAATAATTGATAATTTAATGAAAGAGTGTAGTGTAAAAAATATCAACTCAAGAAAGACCTAGAGAAATGTATGAATTAGACTTAGAATGTGAGAAATTTGGTTAGAAGGCAAGCATAGAATTTTTTTTTTTCTAAAGGATAAACTACCAAATTCGATTGTTTACACATAGTTATTTATAGAGATAGATAAAATAGAGTTTCTTAACTTCACTCATATAGCACAGCGTATTGATATCAAGCATCAAACACATATCACACCCATGAATATCTAGTAAAAAGTGCCAATTGTTATGGTTTACCCCATGTTTAAGAACATTGGTACCACACTCACAATATTCTGATTTGGACTACCTCAGGATTGATGTAAAAACATTTCTAGATTTACATTTAATTTTAGCAATGAACTAATGATAGATCCAATGGGGACCATTTCTCTTAAAGAAATGGTGAATGATCCATGTGCAACTAGATAGAGTTGTGAAATCTTATCTTCTATAAATATCCTACATGAATTCACATTTTTAATAACCTTTTTGGAGGATTCACAAGAGTTTATCGAATCTTGAGATATCTCAATATATGTTCTTTGATTTTGTGGACCTAAATACCAAACGTTAACATTTTCGATAATATATATTTTCTTCTTATATCAAAGCATTCCTTGACATGTTATGTAAAATACAAGTTATTTTTCGACATCTAATTCATTCAAACATAATCATGCACATCAATGTTATACTTCATGTTTTTATATTCCGCTTTATTAGCATAACTTGAGGAAGCACATGACACCAAGTAAATACTAAGCACTAAGGATGCATTATTCCTTCTACACAATGTTTCAAATACTCATTCTCTTCCATGTAGGTTGTGTATTAATATGTGATAATATATTACATACTCAAAACATCCTGTACAGATACACATTATCACACACATCATACAATATTAACATTTTCTAAATTTCCACACATTATCTTTGAAACACTACAATATTTGATAGTTCCATATAATTAAACCAAAACACTTTCATTTCATGTAGTCTTGTGTCATATCATCTCATATTACTCAATGTTTATGGGTCAAAACATATAAGTACGTTCTACTTAATGGGAAATGAATATTTAAAAAAACGACAAGTAATGAAATTTTTACAAATAATTTTAAAATTAAAAAATTCACGTAAATTACAAATGGAATATGACCTATAATATATTTAATCTCTTAAAATAATGATTTCATTTTATACATGTTTGAGAAATTTTAGGTTATGGGACATATTTTTCTTTAGGAACAAAAAATCGTAAAAATTGGGACATGGCTATATATGTTTTGACAACATATTTCTATAACATCATATAACATATACACCTATAAAATATAGTATAAAGGATATGACCTCATTACATTACACACTAATGATATGTGTTCATGCATCTTAACTTGATTTCAAATCATCTTGCAGAAAGTGTATAGCCTCACAACATTAAGAATAAACATTTTCATCATTCCACATAACTTCATAACATGTTGGATGATTTACAAACACTTATCATCCTTGATTCTTTCAATATAGTTACACTTTGTCCCGCACAATCTATTTTTTTCTTACTCTCTATCTTCAGAATTCACACAACTCTTAAAGTCTTGTGCTATCCCTACACATCCTCCATGGATTCCATTGTCTTATAAAATCGAATATGTAATATTCACAACATTTTTAAAACTTATCATATATTATCATGTTACATCCAACTATTCTTCAATTTTGTGCAGTTTTTTTCCAACAATTTTTGTGCAATAAAGAATTTTGGTTGGATTTTTTCTACTCAAATTTTATAAAATATTACATATAGATTTTTTATCCCTTCTTACATTTACTAATAGATTTTGGATTTTTTTCCTACACGTAGTTTTCAAATTCTTATAAGATGACCAACATCTTGTGCTCTCGTGCAAAGGTTTCCTCAATTACCTTGGGTTTCTACAACATAAAAATGCACCACCATAGAAATGTGTGGCAAGAAGATCTTACACAATGTTTCGCACTAAGTATATAAAATCCCAAATCTCTCATGTTATTCTACAACACCTTGTAACATGCCACACATCAATTTAGTTATAATGATTCAACACCAACATGCATACTTTTTATTTTTAACAAATCAACTAGAATCATCTTATCATTTCCAGGACATGTTAAGAATTTCAGTGAGTAACCATTGGCACTAGAAATTAAACCACTACACACATCCATAAACACATAAACTATCACTTGTCTTGGAAGATGAAATGAACTATAACCATTCATATTTGTAATTTACATTTTTGAGTGTAATTAATTTCTTATTACTCCACATATTATAATACATCCAATACAAAGTTAGTAGTATTAAATAACATTTCCCACTTAATCCAATATGCCACAACACCATGATACTTACATTCTTTGTGTATCTTGTATCAATATCTCATTTATCGAATATATTAGCATGCTCTATATATCTAACATGTTCCTCTCTCATTTATCCATTCTTATATTAGAAATTAATATAAAATATGGTACATATGTTCCTCTCTCAGTACATGCTCATTTGATCTTAATAAAAATTGGTATGAAACCACGAGTATCACCAGTTCCTGCAATATAGCCTAGTTAAGCTTCGTTATATCATCTAGTTGTAATGATGGTGAGAATGTGCAAAATCATATCTCATCCAAAAATACTAATATTCATTAGAAAAAACTATAATTACTTGAGAGTTAAAATTTAAACACATTAATCTCTGTATATGCTTTTTATTTCATCAAAAATTGCTTTATTGATCTAGTAGCCCATTACGCATACGTGGCTTTGACACAACCTAAGAAAATCCTTGGTGAATAAAAAATAAATAAGGACATGAGATAACTATTCATCATCTAGCATAAATGGACGTACCCACCTTTCCATAAGGTACAATAACAATCAAATGAAATTAGGCTTGGGAGAGTATCCAAACAACATATAAGGTTATGAGACAATTTAAACTTGCTAAATTGTAAATACTTAGGATAGAGTTTTAAAACATAAAATTAAAGATTTAGATAATGTAGATGGTTTCTTTATGTAACACCCACATTTTCAACGCACCAAAACCCATGATAAAACATCATTAATACCTTGGAAAATTATGGAATGTTTTTTTGTTTAAAGGAGGGTTGTAAGAAGATAACCATCCACTAGGTTTAAATATTTCTCATTTAATCAAACCCACATAATTGTAAAGTTGTCATAACCAAATTAATAATTAAATATTATTAATTTATTCTAAGATCATTTGGATTTAATTACTTGCCTAGTCTATTAACTCAAACCTATTCCCGCGCCCGCGTGCCCTCCATGGTTTCTACGCGGGCTTCCCACAGTTCTGTGCGCCCTGGGTTCACTGATCTGCGCTGATCTGCATACAGGGAAGGAGGAGGCACGAGGGTTGATAAGGATTCACCCTTTCGTGTTGAGGTCCCTATCATTGGTGGCGGCTTTGGGAAACCAGAGGTTTTTGAGGGCAGTGGATGCAATAATGAAGAAGAAAATAAAGCACCAATCTCATGGATTGGCATGGCTTTCAACCAAGACTCCCCTTTTCAACAAAATCGGCATGGAATTTCTCTGTTTGGTCACAATACAGGGGTGCTCTCTCATGGGGCAGGTAAAGATGGTTCAGACAAAGAATCATCATCTCCTTTAAAACTCAACACTAGCAACTGCAGGTTGCAAGGGACTATGTATGGCTCTGGTGATGGAGAGAGAGGAACATGGGTCAGCCAAAACCAAGACAAACAAAACATCAACAATAGGTCCAGATCATATGCTTCAGCGGTCTCCAAATAGAAGGAGAATACCAGAAATGAGCTCTTGAAACCCTACCAAGAGATCCCGACGCTGAAAATCGAGGAGGATCTACTTCTAAAGGTTCTTAAGGAGGAGGAAAATCTCTCCCACCTGGGTCTCATATGCAGATTTCACAAATTTTGGCCTAAGCTTTCTTAGCTTCATGATTGGATAACCCAGAGATGGAGAGAAAAAATACAAGGTAAGATTGACCTTTACCCTTGTGCTAAAGCTTACTTCATTGCTGTCTTTGAAACCCCTGAGGATAGGGATTTAATTTTTATCCAACATTGGGTTTGGGGGGAACACGGGCTTATGTCCAAACCATGGTATCCGTCTTTCGACCCGTTAAAGGATTATTTTGATACCTACCCGATTTGGGTTCGTTTACCAGGACTCCCACTGTAGCTTTAGAACAGGTCTTGTCTCACTTCTATAGGTGATACTCTAGGCTCAAGTGTGGCAGTTGATGATAAGACCTCCATTCAAGCACATACTACTTATGCTCGAATCCTGGTTAATCTCGATACCTCCAAACTCTTACCAGCAGAAATCAATCTATAGATTGGTGACAGGCTCTGGGTGCAGAGGATAGACTATGAGAGACTTGTCTTCAGATGTAGGCGCTGCTTTCAAACTGGTCATGTTACAGATGATTGTGAACACTCCAAACGTAAGAACAAAATAGCCTGGTGGAAGGATTCTCTACCTGAACATCTTACAATTGACTCAGATCCAGCTAAGGATTCTAGTGCTCCTTTGCAAGTTAACTCACCCATCATGGTTGATTCATAGACCAATACAGAGAAACCTCCAGACTATTCTTTACAGGTTGCTGACTCAGTGATTGAGGATATTTCGACCCCCCTTCCTATGGGTCACATCCCCATCAAACCC